>JAQFVV010001027.1:0-128047 GCA_028023455.1 Epiperipatus broadwayi | reverse complement strand
CCTTGTGCCAGTTCTAAAGTCAACTGACACAAACTAGACGCATTCCTGCTTTAGTTTAATTGAAGTATATTTAATTGAATATAATCGTATGATTGAGTGAATATCATTGACTTTATTGAACTGTTTTTTTTTTCTCTTAGATACTTCTAGTTTGATAAAGCATACAGGTACTGATCAAATCATTGTACATATGCAGTTTTGTGAAAACAATTTATATATAGGAAATATGTTGTCAAATGTAACTTGTGTAACCTTTTAGAACACTAATAAAGTTTATCCTTTGAAACATAATTACATATACTATTTACATTATTTTCCAATCTTTTTACCTTTTTTTATATCTATCTATAGAGAGTACGGAAAAATAAAAAAAATTCAAATCCTTTCCTATTTTTTTTGCTCTACAGACTTTCTTTTTCAATAGAACTCTGTTTTTTGGTTTCATTCATGTGATGATAGACAGTGATAACAAATTATATAAATATTTATCAAGACTAAGGATTCGAAAAATTATCACCTCTATAATTAATTATTGACTTTAATGGCCTTTTTAAACTGGAACAATGTTGCATTTCATCTTTATTTACTTTATGCTCTATTCATAGGCAGATGAAGAAATAGTAATGGGGATAGAGACAATTCTCGATCATTGGCAATAAAAGTTTATCATTGCACGCTACTTTCTTAACACTAATTTATTCTAGTGTCTCAATTTTAGAGCTACAAAAAATACTTGCATAAAGAGTTTGAATAAATATTGGTTATATGTTCATTTATATAGAGAATTGGTGAGAATTTAATATTTGTCTTCAATGCTTTATAAAATATAACCAGCTGAAACTAAGAAATGGATGGCTAGATAAACTGACTTAAACAAATTACCAGAACAAAAAAACCCCATAAACTTACCTATATTCTTAAAAAATTGCCTGGGTTCAAATTCCAGATCATGGATATAGTAGAGGAATGTGTTAAGGGAATGAAATTCATCATTTCTATAAATAATATATAATAGATTTATTTAATTGTTGCATTTATACTACTTTATTTAATAAGGTTTGTTTATAGTTATAATTTTCTATTTTAATGCAAATTTTAAATAATGAAGTATAATTTTTAATCAATGGGTTGATGTTATTCACTTTTATAGATTAAATTATATTATTAGCATGAAATGTGCTGAAATACTGTATCCCTTCTTTAGTTATGTTGAAGTTCCAAGAATTTTATAAATTGTGTTTTTTTATTCGTGTGGAAAATAAATTTACTTGTTTTGAATATATCTCTCAAGAAATCAAACAAAGGTAAATCTGGAAAATCTTGAGTTGATATCCGTAATATAAAAATTATATTAAAATATAATCGTAATTAATAAATTAAAAATATATATTTTGAATTACATCAAATTTCTGCAGTTGAGTTGTTCAAAATCTTAACATGAAATGGATTAGGCGATGATTATGCAGAATCAAATTCTAGTAATTTGACAAGCACTTTTTAAGAAGATATAAAAAAAGTTTGTACTTTATGAACTGCTTTCAATAATATATATATTTCATTAAAAATATGAGATATTTAGAAAGTGAAAATATTATAATGATAATTTATGGAACATTAGAGGTACAAAAATAAAATGGTTAAATTCAAATATATATAATAATATTAAACAGACATCTGTTATGATGGTGATAATAACTTATAACCTAAAACTGAAGGTTAAACTAATTAATTACCATTATTCCAAAAGTATTTTAATTTGCTTTTATAGTTTCAATAAATAAAAAAAAAAGATTTAAGGTGCCACATTTTGGAAAACCTATTAATACCTGATCATTATCATTTATAAATTATTATTATCCCTGCATGTTCTCCTGTGGATTGCATGATTTCTCAGGATGTTGATATTAATAACATAATGTTTGGAATGAGTTCAATAAGCAAACGAAAATAAAATTAATTATTAATAAAAATAAGTTAATTTACTAATAATAGATATAAAAACTTTTTAATTAGCTATTTGCAATTATTACTATGATATAGTTTTTTAATTATATTTATGAATGTCACAATTAATTTAACCAGGGTAATAGTTGTTCTCCTTAGACCTTGGTAACATTAAATAAGCTATGAAGTAGGTAATGGTAGGTCTTACAGCACAATCCACTTCTTTCCTCATGGAATGATTAAAACAGTGATTGCTGGTTTTAGAACACGTCAGCATTAATCTCTGGATTCAATTGTATCATCTAAGGGTTTTGACCAGTGTGGTTTTTGCTTTTTTAGCCACACATGGTAAATAATATTCTACTAGATAAGGTCATCATGCTTGCTGTTGTAAATGGAGTATTAAAAATACTTTAAAATAATCAACAAGATATGACCGTCCACATTATTCAGTAAAAAAAACTTTTATCCAGTGATTTCACTTCTTTTCTTGGGATTACTGCAACAATAAACTATAGTGCTGAAATTATTTGTTTTGTATTGTTTATAATTGATGGGGTGTTGCAATGTTTTTAGCTCTGTAATGTTAGAGTTACCAGATTTTCAATTCATAAAATATAGACACTGGGGGGGGGGGCAATGACAAGTTTTTAATGATATTTGCCATTTCTGATACTGAAAAATCAGGTTAAATACATATTTATATACAAACAGAATAAAAATAAGATCTAGAACATTTTGTAAAAATATTCTAAATCCAAATAATAATATTTATTGAACAAATCAAAACTTGGAATAAAAATATTAATTTTCAAACTGAACAAAATTATTTATTTACTTTTGGCCATATTTTCTATTGGAGTGAATTTTTTTTTTTTTTAGCAAAACTTTTATTCATTTCTGATTAATTCATAGAACTCTGCACAGTTGACATCTGTATTTATTTTTATTTGTAACAGGCACTTCATGTTTTTTTTTACTAACAATCAGTTTCAAACATCAGACCAAATGATTTTTGTGATAGAAAAAAACTTGTTCAAGTGGCGGAATCCTGGTAGACAATTTTGTGAAAGGTTTGACATTCAATTACATTTTCTTGAAGCATCTTGAATACCTCATTATCAATATATCAGCAACATTAGAAGTAATATTTTTAAAAGCTGCTACCAATTCTTTGTTTTAAATATTGTAGTAATATTTTTATAACTGAAATTTCATCAAAAATTGAATTAATAAATTCTTCTGACTCTTCACGAGTTGACAATTGAAACTCAAAATTCTGATTTATTTTACCCATGAAAAATTTCCTGTGTCATGGAAATCATTGCTCCACATTTCTAAGTTAATAAATACAGCTTTTATAAAAACTTAAAATCTGACTTCCAAAATCTTTCTTTATAGTTCCTTCGTTTATATAGAGATAGTTTTTGTTTGCAAAGTTGAGAAATGAATTATCTTTTTTTGCTTTACATTTTATTTTTAATTACTTGTATTTTAAAGCAACCTCTCCAGCCAAATTTTCATTTCCTTCAAAAATAGTAATAATTTATTGGAAAAATTGAGGGCTCGTCATTAATAAATAAAACTAACAACTCATTGAGTGCTCCATTAATTTGTGTTTGTGTTATCAGCACAATAAGTTTTTTTTCTTAAATTTGTAAAGATTTTTAATCACGTGTTCAATTAAAATATATGACATTTTTCCTGTTAAATTATCAAATTCTAGCAGCCAGACTTTAATTCTAATTTGTAGAATAAATATTCTAGTTAACACAGATATAAATTTTAATTGTAATCTGTCCGATATATCTATAAAAATAGCATTAAAATTGGCATGACTTAATTCTTTTTGTACTTTATTCATTATAAAAGTAGCAATTACAGTTTCTGTTTTTATTCAAGCATTGGAATATTTTAAATCATAAAATTTCAAAATAAGTTTAGATTGGCATACAGATGGTTTAAAACTTTGTTGATGAATAAAGTGTATAGAATGCAAATGTAGCTTCTCTAGCCACTTGAGTAAAATTGTCAGATTTCATTTCCTTTTTTTAAATAAAAATACTTCAAGAGATTTACTCACATTACTTGCTTTTTTAATATTCTGATGTTTTAATGAGTTTATATGTATAATGATGTCTTTTCTTCCTCCAAATGCTAGAGTGAATTTACTATTACATACAGAACAAAACACCATGTAACCATTTTCATTTCCATGTTTTAGCTTTAGAAATTTATATTCATTTTGTAATTTTACATTAAAATAAAATTCATTTTTAGATGTTTCTTTTGGCATGGCTTTGAATCATTAAAAACAAATATACTGGTAAATCAAGCAAATGAAGCTATAAATTATTAATTAATTAATTTAACTAATTAAACTAATCATCAAATACAAATTCCAATTTACATGTTACTACTCAAATCTGCCGTAAAAATATAATCAGTATGACAATATGCTTTTTTTCTGGTTTGCACAATATGACATTTTTAAAAATATGGACATTTTGATAAATACAGACATCTTGCTCATTTTTTAAAAGTATAGTATAGACACGGGCAAGATCGACAAAATACAAATTATCAGTACTAAATACGGACATCTGGTAA
This sequence comes from Epiperipatus broadwayi, assembly GCA_028023455.1. NCBI lineage: Eukaryota > Metazoa > Onychophora > Udeonychophora > Euonychophora > Peripatidae > Epiperipatus > Epiperipatus broadwayi. The sequence goes on along the minus strand of JAQFVV010001027.1, from coordinate 123,493 downwards.
TTTTACTAAGGAGCTATTTTATCTTTTTATGTACTTTTTTAATCAAATGAATTTTGCATAGAATTATTAAATTCAATTCAATATTAATACTGCTTCATATATGGAAAAAATACTGAAAACAATAAATATAATCTTTAAAGCATTTCGGTGATGAGCATTCTTGTCAAAAGATATTATTGAACTTTTAAGTTAAACTTCAAAATAAAAATATTCAAAAATATTTTTTAAAATAAATTTTGTAATTATATTTTAGTTGAAAAAACACAGACATACCAATATTATAAAACTCTCTCTAAAAAAAGGTAAATAAAATAAAAAATAGTTGTAAATTGTAAAGCGAAGTTAATGTCAAAATAAAGGATACAAATGGCTTTTAGAGAGTACTACTTTAAAAAGATTGATTCTGGAAATTAAAGTAAGTGTTTAAGACGAACGTTAATGCAAAGAAAGCATACATTATTAGCAATTGCAAGCTTCTAGCAAGCAAGGAAATAGTTCCATGAAAACACATTAATTATCTTAGAAATGAGTTTATAAACAGAGTTTGTTATTGAGTTTTTACAAAACAAAAACCTTTTCTATTTAAAACAACAAAAAAAAAAGAAACTTTTTCACTAAATGTAAACAGGTAATGATGTATACAATATATCGTTATCGTGAATTTTCTGTTATGCTCATGCTCTTTTTTTTATCTTGTGCAGTTTGATGCGGTAATAGAATAGGAGTCTCAAAAGCTGAAACATCCAGGATTAATTTCCAAATAAAAAAGGTACAAAAAAAAATTCAATTTAGTCAACTGAATGGAATTGTAGTGATGAATCCATCATTTATAACCATCGGAACAGTCATGCTTCTCGTATCATTTTATTATTTCAAAACTCTGTTCTTTGTTTATAAATATTTATAAAAACTAAGCAAAATATTAAACATTTATAATGTATATAGCATTGTAAGTATGAATAGTTATAACATCCCAATGGTTAGTTGATCCTCATAAGTATATAATGTATGAAGTGGTCAGTGAGTACTAAAATAATTTAAATTTTATATAAAATGATTATACATTGATGATATAAATTCTAAACAGGAATTTGCATTTTGATAATGATCAAACCAAGTACTTTCCTACATTAAATCATTTGGAGCTAAGTTCTTTATAGGTATTAAAAATATTATGGAAGATCTAATCTACTAAGATAGATGGTTATGATCTTAGGTACTATCACATTATTTAGAAAAGTATGCTACAGATATAGATTCAAATACATTCCATATTTATTAAATATTCACTATTATTGCATTTCTAGCACATAGAAAACATTATTGAGTGTAAGAATTAGAGTTAAATGGCAATAGGCTATAATTAAAGTAAAAAAGATATTATTAGGTTATAATAGTACAAACATATCAACAATCACAAAATGATAAAAATTACCCTCTGATCAGACACCTTTGTTATCATGATAAAGTATTTTTATTCGCACCTTCTTAATATTGATTTATAACCTGGAAACATTATTTTTAGGCCCATACATAATTGATGCTTTTTATATACACATTTAAAGCTATATATAAAATAAGAATAGATAACTTTAAAACTTAAATAATCTTACTCTCTATAAGGAAATGAGATTATTCCCCTCTTCTTGGACAACTTTAATATTTAGAGAGAAAGACATTTTAAAATATATCCATTATTTTAACAACTAAAGTTGCAATTATAAATTTATTTAATGCACATTGATTATGTAAGTAATATTTACTAAGGTAATAAACCTCAAGAGTGTGCATTTGAAAATGCAAAGATAGGGACCTCTACAGGTCTTAACCACAAGCTTACGAGACCTGTAGAGGTCTCTACCTTTGCATTTTCAAGTGCACACTCTTGAGGTTTATTGCCTTAGTAAATATTATTTAACAACTAAAACAAGAAAAACATAATATTTTCAAAGGAAAAACACTGTTATTCTTTTAAGATTTTTCACACACAATTATCTTAATGGCCTTAGTTATTGTATATGCACACAGATATATAATGAAAAACCAAGGTATCTGTATAAATAAATATTAACTTAAAGGCTCTTTCTATTCTGAAGAAGGGAATTCAGTTTCTTTTCTTTTTTAGGTTTTGCAGATATAGTCAAGGTGGTTTCTTAAATTGCAATTTAAAACTTGGTCAAATTTTAGTTTCATCTAGGATACTTGAGTGATAATTAATTTATAGACTATTTATTCACTTTCCACTTTTTATTAAGTTATGCAGCACTCTAACAACAAAACATTTCTGAGTCAAAAAAACACACTTTCCAATGATAGGGAGGCAATAAGTTGCATTTCACTTTAAGCTAGGACCAAAGCATGCAACTATTCTTTCTAGTTGTTACATGAATAGAGACTAAAAAGAGATGCACAGTTAGGGTCTCACCCAGAGATATAGTTATGCCCAGATTTTTATAGTCCACAAAACTAATCTTAGGAACCAAGCAAGGATCACTAATTTGCATTACCCATTACCTATGTCCCCAAGACAACTTCCATGTGACTATTGCAGATGATAATAGCATATATGCCATTTTTCTTATATCCTATTAAGGTCAGAAATTTACATCAGACTCTTAAAATGGAAAAAAAATAAAAAGTCAATCACGGTAAACAAAACACAATGAGGTTACATGTATATAAATTTATTAATAACAATAAGAAAAACAAACAAAAGTGAAATAAAAGTTCAAATGACTAGATTTGAATCTATGACTATATTGCATTTCTTACAGATTAAAAAAAATAATTAGTGAATAAAGAGTTTAATTATCACTAACTTACAATAGAGGGACTATGTGCTTTGTCTAAATAATCTCCAGGGTGGACATTCTATGATGGTTTGTCTATCAATTAATGAATTATCAAGCAGAATTAAGATAGGAGTATTTATTTAAATATATTAAAATCACAATTAATAAATGATCACCATGGACTTGGAATTATGACTGACTGCACAGTTGTATATCAGAGTGTAAAAATACATTAAAAAACTGAATGTGGTGGTAGGTTAGTATATCCAATGATGAAACAGAGATGAGATATGCCTGCCTTGGTGAGGCCATAGCCAAAAATTTCATTGGATTTGAGAGTGACATGAAGCAAGAATGAAAATCTGCTCCTATGGCTTGTGCATAAAATCCCTATCTAGTGCCTACTCATCCAATATCCTCAGACTAGTCAGTGAGGAGCCTTGGATCTGAGAACACTGCATCTAGATCTTAGGATCTGATTACTCTGGCTTGCACTGAGTGGCACTACTGTATGAAGAGTTTTGCCTGTTTTAATGACAGTTATGAGCGAGCATAAAAAATGGTGATCATGTGATACTATCAAGCAGGAAATTTGTCTGCACTGATAATATTAATAAGGACAACAGTGAAGATTATCCAAATATGTATATGAGAGGTACATGCACCTTGGCATGACCACATCAAAGAACACTTGGCCAATCTATTTCCATAAAGCAGGAATAATCATCTGCTTGCAGATCAAATATACAAATTAATCAAAATAGATAAATAAACCAACAACATGATTTAAATATAGAAAGAATGAACAATAGATGACTCTTAATTATTAAAACCTAAAAATTATGATAATTACTAACAACAAAACAAGTGTGAGTAGCCATATTATAAGTTTTAACAAGCTGTCATATATTTCTTTACATGACAATATGTATAAAGAGTTTTGCCTGCTTTAATAACAGTTAAGAGCACGTATAAGAAATGGTGATCATGTGATGTTTATTGGTTTGAAACCAATCCTGCCTAATAGGATAGTGGTGGCTATGGTTATTAAAGAACCAAAGACACCAAAATGTATAGATACTGAACTGAGTTCAGACCCATATGACTAGATAAGCTGACGACCTTGGATTGAAAATATAAAATTGTTAATTTAAGTCTCATAGTTTTGTAGTTAAGTAGAGATAAAAGGTAGTTGCTGGAGGATTAGATTCTAAGATCTAGGTGCAGTGCTCTCAAATCCAAGGCTCCTCACTGATGAAGGCCACAAGCCAGAAACTAGTCTGGGGATATTGGATGAGTTGGGACTAGTGGGGGTTTTATGCACAAGCCTTCTAGAATCCAGTGATTACTCTGGCTTGCACTGAGTGGTAATATGTATAAAGAGTTTTGCCTGTTTTAATAACAGCTAAGAGCAAACATAAGAAATAGTGATCATGTGATGTTTATTATGAATGAAACAATTCCAAAATTTGTAAAGTAAAATTTTTACAAAATATAGTCCAAATTGAGTCAACCAGTTTTCTCCTTATTTCCTGTTGTTATTATTTTCTATAGAAATATCATATTTTCAATAGCTGGTGGATTTGAAGTTAGATTTTTCCAACAGGTATGTTGACTAGCCAATATTATTTTCAATTCTCTTTTTGAAAAAGAAAGACATTCATTTTTATATTATGCTGTTCCCAGAGTGAGGTTGTTCCATTTTGTTTTATTATTTTAATGTGTCAATCTGAGTTCATGTTTTGTTTCAATTATTGATGTCATTTTAATATATGCATGATTTCTGTGTAATGAATTAATAAACAAAAAAAATTTTAATTGTTATTTCTTTTTTTTCTATTTTTGTGAATTGCTTGCTTGCATTTGATTTTTTTTAAATAAGTCAATATTGCTAGAAATATAATTTTGAATGATGAATTGAAGCAAAATTATTAATACATAATTAATATATGCTTTAGATGTGTAATCATTAATTAGTGTTAAGTATGAAGAGTATTGTCAGGGTGTGTGGGTTTTGGTGGTATGTAAGGTATCACCTTACATTTCTCCTCCACTTAGGAAATTAAAAAAATGTAATATATATATATATATAATTCTCAAGTTTTGTTTATGTAGGAGAAAATAATCTTTTTATTGTTATTAATTCATGTTTATCTTTTGTAGTTGGTGTATTTTATGGTCTTTGACATTTGTTACTATTTTAATTTAAGATAATTTCATTTTACACCAGTTAAATTAATATCCTGAATAATGATAATTTAATGGACTTTTTATGTTTTATGATTGAATTTATCATGAGAGAAAATCAATTTTTTTTCAAGCTATGGTTTTAATATTCTGGCATTATATATCCTGCGAATTTCTCCTCCACAATCTAACTAATATGCATTTAAGCCTGCATGCTTGGTGATGATATCAATTTCAGGTAGATCATATTTTGGAAATAATATCATCCCTAAAACCTCATCAATTACTCTGACTAACTTATTTGGGAAAATAACCATACATTGGTTCATATGTAAGAAGTCTGCTCCCAAAATGACTTTGTGTATAACATCATTTAATATAAAAAACATGATAGATGATTGTTTGGCTGAACTTTAATTCTACCCAGATTTATTTTTGCATTAGTTTGGCTTTTCTATTGTTAGCCATGGTAACCTATATTGATCTGAGTGGTAGGTTTTAATATTTGAAATTTTATTTAAAATTTTATTATGAATATCAGAAATTACTGATATTTGGCTACCAGTGTCTAACAAAGCTTTAACTAGCAAATCTCAAACAACATTTCTATCAGGGGGCAACTTTGTAAAGCATAGTTCAGTATTCTATCTTCCACGAATATGTTAAGTTAGTGATTTCCCTATTTAGGGTTTTACTTTTGTTCCTCTATTTAATGAGGTTTCTTGAGATGAGAAACTATGTCTCAAGTACCATATTAGTTTAGTTCAAGAGTAGTGTTAGGTGTAGTTGTATTACACCCAAATTTTGATGGTTTTTGTGGGCTGTTGAAAGGATTGATAATGGGGTTGACATTGTCTAGATACTTATCATTTATTTTCCCCTAGTTGCAGTTATCAATATGATTTGACTTTCCCTTACAATGATAGAGATCATTATTATTTTTCTCTTTTTTTTTGTAATTTATATCATTGACTGATATTTCTTTTTTGGGAATATTATTTATCATATTATGATTGTTTATGTCAATGTTGTTTAATAAATCTGCATCCTGTCCAATGTTCTGGACATTAATGCAGAGTAATGATAGTCCTATTTTTAATGGGAGATTATATTTCACCATTCTAATTATATGACTTTCACTCAAATAATAAGTGTTTAAAGTTTTCAGTTTGCCACCTTTTGTAAAAAAATTGGTTAAGGTTTCTCCAGGGTCATTTCTATATTTTTCTTGGAATAGTTGATACAAAAATGCTTCCTGTCAATCTTTATTCGAAAATTTTTTTATTGGTGAAACTTGTTAGTCATCAAAAATTGGATGGTGTTGGAAATATTGACTCCTACCATGATAGCATATCATATTGTGACTGTAAGATACTATCAATTTTCCTCCTCCTGAGAGGTTAGTGTTGACTGAGAAGTGTAAATTCAGATTTCTCAAATGTTCAATTGGAGCCTCATTCATAAAGCCTTTGAATATGTTAAGTTTCAGGAATTGATTAATAGTGTTCATTTTGGATATTTTTATTTGCATTAATTATTTCATTTGGGGTATTTATAATTGGCTGTATTATTTGATCATAAAACTCTCCCTTTATCTGTTGAAGATAGTTTCTTCCATGCTATAAATTTGAAGTAAATTCTCCATTTCTTGATCAATAAATCTTTTATGGATTGTTCATTTTATTTTGTTTTACATCCATACTATCAATTTTTTTAAAGATGATCTAATTTTTCTCTAGTTATACCATAGACATTTTCAGATGTTTTATTCTTTTGAACATTCTGGATTTGTTTTTCTTTTAATAATTTGTAATTTATAAGAGAATTCCAATTCTAAATGTTCAAATTATTGATCTATTGAGATATTTATGCTTTGTAATTGACTTTGTAAATTATTTTGACCCTCAATTAACTTTTCAAAATTGTCTTTATTTTCTGATGAATTATTATTATTATTTTTTGTAAATTTCTAATTTATTATCTTGTTCTTTTATAGAATAATCTATTTCTGAATATCCTTTTTGTATTTCCTTATCTATTTCTTTGTGGTATTGTTTCTGATTTTCTAGCATGTCAGTTTTTTAATTATTGTAGGTTTATATGATTTCAGTAAATTTATTGTCAATTTTGTTTTTAATTTGATTACCAAATTCCATAAATCTTGTTTGACATTTATTGACATCTTTTTTTATTTCTTTCAACTCCATTTTCAATTCAAGACATTGTTTAGATAAATCATTATTTTGTTTTGTCATGTTTAATGATAATCTCATCACATCTTCTTTAGTGACCATATTTATTGACAAATTTTGTATCATTATCATCAACTGGTTGAGAATAGAATCATTTGCATTTGTTCTTCCTTCCTTTTGTATCTCTGTATTCATTATTATCTCTTGGGGTGAAATAATTTTTAATACAATACCTCCAGACATACAAATATTTTGTTCTTCTAAATTTTCAAGAATAAACATATCTATATTATCTCTAAGAGAATTTGATGTTTGTGCTACATCAACTCCTGTGCTTCAAGTTCAATATCAACTTCGTTAATAGTTTCTAATTCCCTCACTTTTATCTTATTCTGAATGATCATTTAATATAGTATTATATCATATTATTTGTGATAAACTAACTTTATAAATTTTGTATTTTAAACAAATATTTCTCAATCATATTAATGAAATTGCTAACTATCATAGAAAATTTTCTGTTGCCACACATCCCATATATATGATATTTTTTAATTTATTTGGTTGTTCTCTTACATAACTTATTAATTCACTACATTAAATTGTATTTCTCTAATTTGTTTAATTGATTGATTATAACATTATTTTATTTATATTAATTAATTATTTTTTTATTTTTTATAACTATTTCCAATTCATCACATGTTCAAATTATTTGTATATAATTCTATAACCATCTGTTTTCAAGCCCCTAAAATTTGATGCCATGTGTAATGGAATGGCCTATTTCTCGTTATGATCAGAAAATTCGATTTTACATACCTTCTTCTATTTCCCCTCTACTCAACTCACATTATGTCACAGTATTCAAACTCAGAAAGAATATGCATGTATTCTACTTCAGAATATGATTGTATCATATTAAATATGCAAAATATCTATATGTGATGTGATGAAATGGGGAGTAGACAAATAAAAAAGTTGGCAGTGACTTTAATTTTGATATTAAAAATATTTACTAAAATCATTATCATTAACAGATTTTATTCATTATTGTATTTTAACATGAAATATGTTTTATACAATTATTAACTCACAATTGGATAAGCATGATCATCTTTGATTTCATTTCTTGAATAACTGATGATTCAATCCCATTTTATCCCTAGAAGGATACTCATTCCTACCTAAACTTGATAATTCAAACTTTACAACAAAAGAAATTTAAACTTTCATCCAAATAATTTTATGTCTCAATTAATTTTAGGATTACTCTATATCTTGGGAACCCTTTTCTAATGATATGATAATATATGATAGGGGAGATCAACCATACAGGGTTTTAGTCATATATCCTGAATAAAAAACAATCTAATAAATAAATTAGCTGTAACAAATATTTCACTATACTGGTCATAATATAGATATTCAGTATTACATAAAGAGTAAAATCTTACAATTTCATCTATAAATGGTCAAACCTATTATTAAGCAAGCTTCAGATATCTATGCCTATATTTTATTAATAAACTGAAAACAATAAATTTATGACTTTCCCTTCTGTCTGAATCTGAATTATGGTTGGATGAAATTCACCTATTGTCAAAAGAAATTACAAAAAAAAATTATATATATAATATTAATCCTGTATAGTCAAACTGAGATTCAAATTGGCAACAGTCCATGTTGACAAGCATCCAAGGAATTCATTCCTTTTTGCCATTTTCTTTTATTCGACTTATAATCCACTGGCAATGTTCGAATGTTCATGATTATGATTCACATTCTTTCATTAACAGTCTTCATTCCAATCTAAGTAGTTATCCTTATTTTTGATGTTTTATTCAGCATAGATGGATATATGCCGATTTTACTTGAAACTCAAATGTAACGTTTATGGTTAGGTGGCAAATAATATTTCATATTCACAATGCCTTCTCTATTTTAGAAGACATAGCTGCATATCTCTGTCGACATGAATTTGCTTGAAGTTTTAATAGTGGTTTTCTATTTTTAAAAATCTCAGATCAATATTGGAATTCACCACTATTATGAATAAAATGCTTCCAAGATTTGTAAAGTAAAATTTTTAAAAAATTAGTAATTTATCCATATTGATTCAAGTAGTTTTCTCCTTATTTCCTGTTATTATTTTCTTCTTTAGGGATATTTTCAATAGCTTTCATTCCATAATCTTGAATGGTGGATTTGAAGTTAGCTTTTTCCAAAATGTGTGTTGACTAGCCAAGAACAAAGGCATTCGTTTTTATATTATACTGTTTTTCAGAAGAGGTTATTTCATTTTGTTTTATATTTTATTATTTTAATGTATCAATTTGAGTTCACATTTTATTTCAATTATTAACATCATTTTAATATATGCATGGTTTCTGTAATGGATTAATAAACAAGAAAATTTTTAATTATTTCTTTCTTTTGATTTTTTGAAGTTTGATTTTTTTTCTTTTTCTTTTTAAATCAGTATTGTTAGGAATATGAATTTGAATGACAAATTGAAACAAAATTATTAATACATAATTAATAATATGTTTTTGGTTTATTTAGATGTGTAATCATTAATTAGTGTTAAGTATGAAGAGTATTGTTAGGGTACTTGTTTTAATGTTTAGGTTATGACATAAATTGTTTTTTATTGGTGATAATAGTGTTTAAGATGGATATACGTGTGTATGTTTTTTTATGGTATGTAAGGTGTCATCTTACAATACATATATATTATATTTAGATTATCTGCCTGTAAATAATTTGTATATTTCAAACTGTATGAAAAATGTAAATAAATTAAATTATTATTATTATTATTATTATTGTTGTTGTTGTTGTTGTTGTTGTTGTTATTATTATTATTATTATTATTATTATTATTATTATTATTATTATTATTATTATTATTATTATTCAGCAATTAATTATAGACAGTTGTTGTTGTTGTTGTTATTATTATTATTATTATTATTCAGCAATTAATTATAGACAGTTAGATATTGCTCTATAAATTAACGAATGATTAAAACGTCATACTACAAGCAATCGTTTCTGATTTCAATGTATTAATCAGTGTACTATGAAATGAATAAAATAATTTTGCAATTGCGAATATTGTTTTATTTTAAAAAATGAATGAATTGATCATAATATAGTGTACAAATATATGTTTTCACATAATGACTTTATGAAACAATCATGATTTAATTGCTAACAAAATATACAATTAGATAAGCATTAATAAATGTATTTGACAATGTTATTTGCTACAGCAATTTTTATTAGTAATTTTTAATCAGATAGTAATCTGCCATGACATGCACTATTTAATCATTTCCCAGCATACTTTATATAACATCTTAGAGCTAGTAATGTGATTAAACAGCACATGTCATGGCTGATTACTGTATGATTAAGAATAAGCAGTTATAATAAATTATTATATTTCTTTTATTACTTCATGGTAAGTTTATCTTTCAGACAAATGGAAATAGAGGTATGGCAAACTTCAATACAAATGATTAACACTACAGGTATTGTCCTTTTGTAATACATCTACATAACACTTACCATCAAGTAGTTATTGCTAATCTTAGTAGCAGCCAGTCATAAAAAAAACATGGCCATTCCAATTCCAAGTTAAAAAAAACCTTGTTCTAGAGATGTATTTTAAGAGGTCTATACAAACCAATATGTGAAATACAAATGCATTAACATATAAAACATACTGGTTCATTTTTTTTGCTTATTTGATATTTTGCACTACTATCTTTTAACTTTTTTCAAAATACTTTTCTTTCTGAAATACTCCAACACCATATCTCATTGTAGTTCTAGTTCCTCTATGAATTCTATTCTCTACTATAACTTCCCAATGGAAACAATGTCTTTGAAATAATCCTTGTAATATAAGTGGAGGCTATCTGTCTCTAAACATCTGCTCAAGCTCTCTATAAAATATCCTTTTAGGAAATCTTGTATTGTTCATTAGTTTTACATGCCCAATCCAATGAAACTATGATTTTACAATAATGGACTTAATAATATCATATACATAAGTTGAAGAATTTATTGTTTGGTTTTACGATCTTACTATTGTATTTTAAAATTTTATAGAATATTCTTAAACAAATTTTTTCTAAAACTTTTATGATGCATTAATAGAGTTGCATTCCATAATATAAATTAGATAAAATATCTATATATAGCTAATTTAGTTGTAGTAGATATTCTCTCCACTTACCCTTAATTAAAAGCATCTGTAGTTTTAAAAATATATTAAATATAATTCAGTAATTTGAAAATTTAAAATCATAAATTTTATATACAACCATCTTTGGAACCAGAGATCATTATTTAGTCAGTTATTTCCTCATCACTGACAAGCATACTAACACAATAAATTTTACATTTATAATAACATTGCTGAGAATTATTGGTTATAACATTCACAAAATTAAAAGTTGATGAGGATAGAAATTTTATCAACCCTCTTAGAGAAGCTGTGGAGAACTTCTTTTGCATAATTAAACAAACACTTTAATTTTTGAAATAAAATAGTAGGTGAATGAACTCATTCATTACATTACTCAATCGTTTAGATTTGCATATATGTATATATGTCAATATTCTCTTCCCCTTAATTACTAATATACTGGGTTTTTTTCACAACTAAACATTTTACTTTTGTATTAATTAACTTATTATTTTTATTGATAATTTAAAGTTAGTGGTACAGAGAAGTTTTGATTCATAGGTTGTAAATGTATCATTGTTCTAAAATCATCGTCTTCAACTTTCTTTGGATGTGAAATGACAACTAAGAAGTTGAATTAACTGTTATAATCAAAAGATGCTGTATAAGATACAGCACTTTCATAACGAATTTATATATATTATAGGGATATAAACTCCAAGGATATAAAGTATACCTGTATTTATATATATGTATAAAGTTTGGATAAATGGGTAGCGTAAAATATATGTAATGCATATGTGTTTAACAGAATGTTTTATAAAATCACAATAAACTTTATCTTTAACTTTTTGTTCTTTATCTTTGTACCTGTTATTTTCCGGAGTTAGATAAACCCTATTCCTTTAAGAGTCTGATGATGAATGATAATAACAGTAAAAATGACAATAATATTAATAATTGTAAATATAATAATAATAACAACAACAAAACCAACAACAAAATAGCAGTAGTAATAACAATTATAAAATTTTGAACTTAAATAATCAGTACAATAGCCTACTTTTTTATATTGTAAGCTAATATAACTAGTGAAATTTTAAAATAATAATGAGAATAACAGACAATTATTTCAAAAAAGAAAAGAGAGAATTCAAAATTACTCCGATAAAGATTTCGTTTTAAAATTTTACTCCTAATATAAATGCTATTACAAAAAACAAAAACGAAAACATTATGTAAAAATAAAGTTATATATTTTTTGATTAATTAGTTCGCCCATTATTAATAAACTGGCAAAAAACTTTTTTCCATTAGTTACCTAACATCAAATCCTTTGTAAAAAAATAAATAGTGGGTTATGTAACCTTTTAAAAAGTAATAGTGAACATTTTAAAAGAAAATTAAATTGAACTTCAAAAGAAAAATAAAACTTATTAAAAATTTATTAGCTTTTAAAATTATAGAGAAGATGAATAACCATTTTAGGCTTCTATTCTTATTCACAAATCAATTTATTTATACCCTCAAATTTATAGATATGCGTACATTAATTTCTTTGCCTAAATGGAAGATGGAAATTGGTTGCTATGATCAAGTAGTGATTGTTTGTCACGATTACTAGTTTTTTAATACAATGGATACTTGAAAATGATTTTATTTACAAGCTGAAAAAACTTTAGACTTCTCTGATTATTTTGGCAAAAAATGGGATTCCCAACAATTGCTTTAGACGGTAAAGGTATTTATCTTTCTATTCTAGAATCAAGTATGTATACAAAAGACTAAATCATCAACATTAAATATTAGATGGCAGTGCACACAAACTTCATAATTTGTTACTTAGTAATTGCTCTCTTCATAGCAACACTTTTGTAGTGAATCAATACGCATTCTTATGTTTTAAATTTCAAACATCTTAAGGTTTAAACTATTTCAAAAAAATCAATGGCCAATGAAATATACAGTTTTTGGCATTTTCAAATTCGCACAATCTATATAGAAAAACTTATTCAAGTTCCAATCATTAGAGAGTTTGATATTTTCCTTTCCTTAGTTTGAGTAATATGAAAAGTAGATTTAATGTGACAGTTATAATGTTTGTCAATTAAAGACAAGGTTTACATATAAAAATAAAAATACACTTTAAAAAATTGATGTTAGGAACCTGGTAAGTATATTTTACATATAAAATAAGTATATATTTAAAATTTAAAGAAAAAAAAGAATGAAAACAAATATGAAAGTAAGCAATAAGTTATAAAAATATTTGCATAATTTATGTGAACATACTTTATTTTTTGGTAAATTATTTTATTATGTTATTTTTGTAAATTTTTATAGATCCTTTGTAAATATAAATTTATATAAATATATTTATAGAATAATCCCTGACAATAACCGTATAATATGATCAAAATGGTGGAGAAAAATTGAAATAAAAAAAAAAAGGTTCATAAAATAAACCAAGACTTGAAAAGAAAAAAAAGTGTGTTAAATTAATTTGTTTCTGAAATTATATTGAAATTAATGGGCCATATTTGGAAAGACAACAGTACCAAGTACTTATTAGTAAATATTAATTTTATTAAAGAGAAAGCCTATTTACCCAGGCGATGATGGATTTTAGAATAAAAACAGAAACATCACCAATCATTCATTACTTTCTGTATAATAGTATGCAATAAGATTATCATTAAAAGTCTAGTTTGGCAAAAGTCCCTTTTTTCAAAAAGATCAAAAGTATCTATAGTTAAATTAAGAGTGAACTAACTAAAATATAAAGCATCCAAAGATTATCATACATATACAATTGGATTCAGTTAAAAATCCTAGATATGATTAATGAAACTACTAATTCGAATAGAAAAAAAAAATTAGATTATTTATGGTAGACTATAATGTGACAGTGACTCCTTTCTTGGAAAGTTAATAAAAACTAGCCATAAGAGTATATCTGCATTATCATCTAGCATCTATTAATTATTTATTTATGTATTCATTGTGTGGATAAATCTGAAGAAATTCCAACTAAGTGATTGATTCATTGATAGCTTTATTAAGACTTTCAATTCTGCTATTGCAGACATATATTTAACAGTCATTAACTACGTGGTTCATAATTTGCATTTGGCCACATTTGCATAAATCAGTGGCTGATAAATTTCATTTATGAAACAGATGAGCACAACAACTAAGGATTATTCTGAATTCATTGATGGACTTAATTTGTAGTTAGGAAGATCAAATCCAGTTGGTCTTATTATTGGATCTGTAAAAATAAATTGTTTATTGATTTAGTCAATGCACATATACTTGGTTTAATTTTAAGACTTGGAAGCCAAAATTTGAAGAGGGTACATATATAAACTGATGTATACTTTCAAGATTATTTAAAAGTAGCAATATTAGTTTCAAAATTAATGCATCTTAATTTTGGGTAGATATGTCATTGCCTCCACATTTTTCAAATAAATTTACCAGTAAACATCATAGTATATTTAAAAATAAATTTATTTCAGCCAAAATATAGTCTAATATTCCTATTCCCATTCACAAACCACAATTTTCCATATATATTAGTCATCATTTTATATTTAAATGTATATCACATAGAATATCTTCACTTTTAAAAATTGATTAACCAAACAGGATATGTTTTTTTGTATTTCTAAGTTTACTTTGGTCTTCCGGTTGTCTTTTCATCTCTTTAACTTCTGCCAAGTTTTTAATTCCACTTTGTATCTTTTTAATAAAGTCTTCTCGTTCATGATGCACTTAACATATTTCCTTTCTCTGTATACCTATATCTTGAACTTTCTCCTCATTCTCTTTCTTGTGGTCATTTGTCTCTGACTACCTGTTCAAGTTTTTCTACTACTTTGCTTACTCTATCATCTACCCTCTTTAATATCCTCTCTTCAAAGACTTTTTGACTCTCATTTCTTTCAATTTAGCCTCGATTTCTATCATTTCACTCCTAAATTCTTTTATTTCACTCTTGACTTCCTACATTTCATTCTTGAATTCTTTCACTTCACTCTTGAATTTCTTCATTAGTTCTTTAAACATTTCCAGTATTACTAGTGTATTACCTTCTTTTGTCTCTCTATCACTGTCTTCTGACATCTTGTTACTAATTGTTGTCCTTAATCTTTTATACATGTATATTATTTTTATTTTATTTTCTGCTAATAACTTCTACATATATCCTATACTGACTTTATTTTCTGGTAAAAGTCAAAACAATTCTTTTTTAAAAAAATTGACTCTCTAGTTCTATTTTAAACTGTTCAGTATTTTAATTAATAGTATGCGTGCTGATCCTTCTTCCCTCTGCTGTCACATTTGTTTTATGATTCTAAATTTTGCCATCTATTTGGTACTTCATTCCACTGCTAAAACACGTCAATTGCATAAACTATTTTACAAGTGACAAACAAAAAATATCCATGTCTTTTTGTTTTTTAAAACAGTTATGACTTATCTCAGGTTATAAGTTTTATTTTCATAGCCTCATTTTGGGCCATTGTACCAAGTCAAAGTCCCATGTTAGAACATCATTGTACCGGGTCAAAATTCCACATTGGGAAGCCATTGTACTGGGTCATAGATTTCTTTATCTGTTATTTTTTTAATTATATTTATATAGATCCCAATTACTAAAGAGGTTTTGAATAATTTATATTATACATACAAGCATAACAGATTAATGTTTGCAATATGACCAAATTGTTCCCTCCTTTTTTAATTTAATAAATAAATATTAAGAAAAACACAATTATATTTCCTGGTCCATCAAACCTCCAAGTATAGCAAGCTTCTTTCATGGTAGAATGACAAACACACATTGTACCAAAAATAATGGTACAATATATAAATGTGAAATTAGCATCTACTTTACAATACATTAAAATTATAATGCAGATCTCATATTAAAATTAATTTAAAATCTTGACAAGTCATCAAGACTTATTTAGAATATTATCAATTATGTGAAGCAACAAAACTGTCTGAACTAAGGCTTATCATATGGTTTAAGAAACAAGAAAAAGTTTCAAATGCCATGAAAGATTTCTGAAAAAGAAATGAGATGATGATATATATCAGTCAATGAGAACAATAAATTATTGGCAAAAAAGTATAAATTAAAAAACAGAAAAAGTTTAATTTTTTTTCTGTAAATAATTTTATTTGCTGAATCAAAATTTCCAAAAATGATGATGAATTTTGAACCAGGACTCATATAAAACTGTGGATGATTGAGTACTATATATAAAAATACGAACTTTTCCCAGTGATTAATATTGTATAATAATTAGATTGACAACTCAAAACTGGTTTATTGAGCATGTGAAATACTCTCATTGCAAAGCACAAGATAAAACTTTCTTGTCTTTTAAAAGTTTTATCTTGTGCTTTGGATTGAGAGTATTTCATGTGTTCAATAAACCAACATTAAGTTGTCATTCTAATTATAAATATATTGATACAAAGATTTTCATAGGTTGCATATATAAAAGACATATTTTGTGGGTTCATCAATCAGTGGATGACTTGTGTGATCAAATCAAAATGTTGGTATATCAATATTTAAATTTTTTAACATAGATAAACCCGCAAAAAATGTCTTATATATATAAGGTTCTCATCTGATCCTTCATGTCAGCCGTGGGTGGCGCTATTTCTAGTTAAATTTCTAGAAATATGCCATTTCCGCAGCTGCACCCAAGCCTTTAAGCATTCTTTCTAAAATAAATCCTAAAAAGATTGTTAACTCGGAGTTAAGTTTTGTTTCTACGCTAAAAGGTAGACTGTTAACTCGGAGTTAAGTCTTCTTTCTATGATAAAATCTAGAAAGAGTGTTAATTCGGTTTAGCGGCTAACGGTGTGACTTTTTCCGATGCTAAAAGCAGAGGAAAATGCCATAGTTGTTTGTGTCATGCACTATATCATAATGCTGTGTTATGTATTTGATGTAACAATATCGTACGAGGGTGTGTTAATTTGATCATGTCAAAAGTATTTAAATTTTCATTGGGGCCTTTTTTTTAAGACGAATCGATGTACTGTTACCTTTTAACAATATAAACAGTGTCATGATTGTTCCTCATAAAGCTATAAGCCTCCTAAATTCTCGATGAGGGTGGGGTAGTGTAAAATTTTTAAACGATCACACTTTGAGTCACGTTTTAGTGAGAAATTTTCTGAGACCAAGAAGATGGCTAATTCAAACAACAGAAAAACTTGAAAAGATGGGAATTGCCAGACACGGAAGCCAGCACTGAAATATTTCTACAGCAGAAAAAAAACATCCTGCTGCTGAAAGAAAAGATTGGATTGTGCGGCAAATATATGCAGATTTGAGGTCCAAAAAATCTTTTGACTTTCATTTGTAAGTCTCGTTGAGGATGACGGAAATGTTCACTTCGTAAAGGCAAGCTTGTTTGAGGGATTCCAAATGGCCTTCGTCAAATGTCAAAAATAAAAGAAGTAACTTCAAGTTTTATTTTAAACGTACATCCCTTCTTCTCCCAATAATTGTTGTCGTCGGGAATCAAATGTCAAATAAAAGAAGTAACTAAAATTTTTATTTAAACATAAGCCAAAAAACCCTTCTTCTCCCAATAATTGTTGTCATTGGCAATCAGATGGTCAAATCAAAGGAACGTCATTAATTATTCTTTAATCGTATAGAAAAAAACCCTCCCACTAATTGTTGTTGGCAATCAAATGTAAACCAATCAAAGTAAGACCGTAAATTATTAGTTAAACATAACCCAAATTACTATTTGAACACACACCAAAAAGACCTGCTCTTGTCAATCAAAATTAAAGAAACAACTATTATTGTCCCATTGTCAAACCGAATATTATTTGGGAAAACGCAAATAATTTATAAACGAAAAAAAAAAAGAAAGTCAAATAGGTTGTCAATCAAATGGTAACCGATAAAAGTCACTTAATTTTTTTATTTAAACATACACACAAACAAAAAATAAAATGCAAAACCCTTTCTCCCAATAATTGTTGTCAGCAATCAAATGTCAAAAATAAAAGTAACGTACAATTATTCTTTAATCATACACAGAAACACCCCTCCCACTAATTGTTGTCAGCAATCAAATGTAAAGTAGTAAAAGTAAGGTAAACCAATTATTTTTTAAACGTAACACAAATTACTATTTGAACATACATCAAAAAATACCTGCTCTTGTCAATAAAAATGAAAGAAACAACAACTATTATTGTCCCATTGTCAAAAATATTAGGTTTTGGGGAAACCAAAACCATAATTTATAAACGAAAAAAAAAAAAAAGTCAAATCGGTTGTCAATAAAATGTAACCGATAAAAGTAACTTCAATTTTGATTTAAACATACACAAAAAAAACAAACCCTTTCTCCCAATAATTATTGTCGGCAATCAAATGTAAAATAAAAGGTAGGTAAATTAGTATTTAATCATCACCCCAAAACACCCACCCCTCTCACTAATTATTGTCAGCAATCAAATGTACACCACCACTAAAAGTAATGTAAACTACTATTCTTTAAATGGTTACACCACCCCTTCTCCCAATAATTGTTGTCTACAATCCTACACACAAAAAAACACCCCTTCTCCCAATAATTAGTGCCGGTAATCAAATGTAAACCAATCAAAGTAAGACCATAACTTATTATTTAAACGTAACCCAAATTACTATATGAACCTACACCAAAAAACACCCTCTTGTCAATAAAAATTAAACAAACAACAACTATTATTGTCCCATTGTCAAAAATATTTATTTGTAGAACCAAAATCATAATTTATAAATGAAAGAAAGTCAAATCGGTTATCAATCAAATGTAAACCGATAAAAGTAATGGTTTTAATTTTTATTTAAACATACACATACATACACAAAAAAAAAAACACTTCTCCCAATAATTGTTGTCGGCAATCAAATGTAAATCTATAAAAGTAACGTAAATTATTATTTAATCATACACAAAAACACCCCTCCCACTAATTGTTGTCGGAAATCAAATGGAAACCTATCAAAGTAACATCAATTATTATTTAAAGATACATAAAAAAAACCTATTCTCTCTTAAATTTTGGCAATCCAATTTTATAAAAACAGTAATACTATTTAAAAAAAAACACAAATTACTATTTGAACACACACCAAAAAAGACCCTCTTGTCAATAAAAATAAAAAAAAAAACAACTATTATTATCCCATCATCAAAAATATTATTTGGGAAAAATAATTCAGAAACAAAAGAAAGTAAACTTTGTAAACAAAAAAAAAAAGTCAATATTAATAGAGAATCGCTAGCCCGGGAATGTTATATTAATGTGTTTTTGATTAGAAATTGTGCCACCCGTGGCTGACATGAAGAATCAGATGAGAACTTATAATGTACTGTACAAGTTGTATTGGCAATTTATAAATTTAAATTACCAAATTCCTGAAGAGAAATAATATTTTTCTTTTTAAATATCTGATTTTACTTTTTTTTTAGACAACTGTAGGTTATATATATATATATATAACTACAACCATTAAATGTCTGTATTTTTAAATTATATAATAATAATTCAAACAAATATATTTAACACAGTATTCAAAATTAAATAATATATTCTTTACCAGAAGTACTTTCAATTGTTTCACTGACAATCTTTATCAACTGTTAATACAAACGTACAAAAAATAAAAACTTGCATTACCCATCATTCAATCTATTCAAATTTCCCACAATTCTGTTGTCTTTATATTAGCCGATTGTTTATTCATTAAACCACCTCTATTTCTAGATAGTGAAAAACGTAAAATTAAAGAGGCAATGATGATATCTAGGAATAGAGGTGGTTTAATGAATAAACAATCGGCTAATATAAAGACAACAGAATTGTGGGAAATTTGAATAGATTGAATGATGGGTAATGCAAGTTTTTATTTTTTGTACGTTTGTATTAACAGTTGATAAAGATTGTCAGTGAAACAATTGAAAGTACTTCTGGTAAAGAATATATTATTTAATTTTGAATACTGTGTTAAATATATTTGTTTGAATTATTATATATATATATATATATATATATATATATATATATATATATATATATATATTTGTAAGTTAAAGAGATTAAAAAGAAGATATAAAGAGAATAACAAAATGTTACCTTGATTTTTGCTAAGATAGAATAAATTATCACAAAATTAATTAGCAACACTTAAAAGCTAAAGTCACAGCATTCCATCACCGTCATCAAAGATGGCCACCATAGGGGAAAAAAGATGACTTTGTGGAAAAAATTATTTTAAATTTTGGCAAAATTAAAAGGTATCAACAGGATGTGTGTAGCTGACTAAAATCAGGGAATAGGTATAAAAATCAAATACATCATGCATCAGGAGTCTTAGTTCATTTTCTAAAGAAAACAGTTTAATATAAATTGACTTTCTACAAAGTCATAAAGATTGCACCAAGCAACTCTCACCAGCGTATTTAATCATTGTAATATGTGTGTGTAGAGAAAGTTCATTTGCCAATGTTTCTTCCTTCCTGAAATCTTAAAATGCCAAGAGTGAAGGTATTGCCTACCTAAATCTTGAATCCCAGAACTACCTACAAACTGCAATAAGAGAGTACAATGAATCCCTCTCAGGAGAATATAAAAACATGCATGTAATTTACAGTGTTTTAAATTGAACAATCCAACTTACTGGTAAAACACTTTATTTTGTAATTTAAATGATCACTTTCTTGAATTATAAGAATAACAAATGCTGTGTTACATCTGACTATAAAAAAAAATCTGAACCTTAGAAAATAGCAGTGTTTAATAGCAATTTGAATTTATTTGTTTTTATATTGTTATTCTCTATTTAGTTTTTAAAATAATCATAATTATAATTTAATAAAACATAGGAATATAACTTGCATTGTTGTCTATTTAAGTTTGTAATTAATAGGATAAAATTATTTAAATTCAACAGTTATTATTTTACCAAATAAATTGCAGTTGCTGTATTTGAAAATACAATCCTCCAGGTGTAGCAAATAATTTTATAATAGTAACTAATAAAGATGGGGGGGGGGTAGGGCAGTGGATTCTTGTATAGAATTCTGGCACCTTTCAAATAAATCAAAAACTGATTCTGTCCTCAACTATTATTCAAGTTTAGTTACATTAAATGGGTTGTGTGACCAGGAAAAATAATTATGCTTGATAAAATTACCAGACATATTCGAATGAGGGAATTAGCAAATTGTAATTTGGTTACCAAATATGAAGAACATAAATTGTATAAACCCTAAGATACCAATGGATGGTAGAATGTCATTCAACATGGGTGCTTATGAATCATAATAGTGACCCAAAATATAAGATAAGAGTAGAGATTATAAAAGAATGAAATTTTAAATGTAAATATTGTTTCAAAAAAAATGTGTATGCAAATAGAGAAAAAAGAGTAGGCAATATAATGGGAAATAAAGTAGTTTGGAAGGTAAAGTGACAACAGGGGGAAGAATGTGGGCAGATGTGTTAATGAATTATAAGTAATAAGAAAATAAAAACTAAGCAAGATATATGAGATAGAAATAGAAGTGTATGGAATTAAGAAGTGGAAAAAATAGTAAGACCATGGAAGAAGACAAAAAGGAAGACATAAAAGATATGGAGTCATTAAAAGAAAAATATTAAAAGAGTTAATGGCGAGTTCAAAGAAGAAGTTCGGGAAAAATTTAAAGAAATGAGAGAAAAGTTATAGACAACAAGATAATAAAGAAGACACAGAGTATAGAATCAGAGGAAGTAGAAGCAGACAAGCATAAGAGTCCAGAGACAAAGATAGTAGAAAGTAAGGAAAACGTGCCAAGTGTAGTTAACCCATTTTTAAAAACGAAAAGATTTTATGGGCAAGTTGGAGCATCACCAATAGCCCACATAAATAGCCTCAAAAAGCATTTCACAATAAATTTGATGTCCAAAGACATCAAATTAACATTAGCCATGAGTCATTTACAGGGCAAGGCACAGGTATTGTGGAAATCCCTGTTCAAAAAACCAGAGGATTTTATTCAATAGTCAAGCATTAGTGAAAACTCACTGAAATGAGGACCACCATGAGGCAGTCAAAAATAGGGTAGCATAGGAAATATGCAAGAAAGAGGAATGGTTATCCTTCTTTAGAAAACAGGTGGTGCAGCAAAGGATGCTGACAGTGTGTCAAATGACAGAAAAACAAATCATCAAGATTGTCTGTTAAAATTTTCCTTATACAGTGGGACATCTGTTGATGAGCACTGGATACAGAACCATTGAACATATTATGGAAATACTAAGTGCATCCAACATTGAAACAAAGTGTAAAATGTGGAAATAAAATACCAAACCAACAGTGTGAGCTCCAACTTAATATTATGGTGTTTACAGATATTTCAGGAAAAAAAAGAAAGGATAAGGGATTCCCTTCTAAAAATAAAGGCAAAGGTATTCATGCAAGATTTCCATCCCCAGAGGAAAAATTTAGAAACCAAGATAAATACAAAGGGGAAAGTCATTGATGTAAAGTGGAGAGACTGATGTGAGCTGCATAGACAAACAGCTTGATCACCATCACTTCAACCATCTTCAGCATATCCAAAGAAAGAGCAGTAGACTATAAACTGGATGGACTTAACCCTGCAGACCATGGACATGCTTTAATGATAAACAAGATTGAATAGTGATTAAGATAAAATTTTATTGACTTGGAAAGAATAAGCTGAGTGTCAGTGGTGATTGGGAAGTTACGTACGAAAATAAGGGAAAATCATCCCAGAAATTCATACACCTCATTAAGTATAATCGGACCACCCTTAGATGCCAATAAGACTAATAGTAGCAGGCTTTCAGAAAAGAGGGAGGGCAGACCAAGTCACCATGAGCAGATAAGCCTTAAAATGGATAAGCAATGCTTCAATGTGATCAGAATTTGCGTTCCTATATTAATATTGTATGCGTACCATGAACATGGAAAAATTCCTTGTTTGATGCACCATGTTAATGCCTTACATGTAAGTTTCATAGCCACATGCCACATAGAACAGTCAGCAGATAGATAAATAAAAAAAGAAGAGGGGGATAAACTAAGCAGTTAAAGATTATTAAGAATAAAAACAAGATTAAACACCCTATTTTATTCTCATCATCGACAGTGGAGATACTGTACTGTATTTGTTTTTGGTACAAGTTGTATTGACAATTAAGAATTTTAAATTACAAAATTCCTGAAAAGAAAATAACTTTTCTTTATATATATATGTAAGTTAAAGAAATTAAAAAGAAGATTTAAAGAGAATAACAAAATGTTATCTTAATTTTTGATAAGATAAGAAAATAAATTCTTATGAAAAAATTAATTAGAAACACTTGAAAGCATTCCATCACCATCATCAAAGATGGGCACCATAGGGGGGGGGAATGACTTTGTGGACAAAATTACTTTAAATTTTGGAAAAGTTAAAAGGTGTCAACAGGATGGGTATAAAAAGCAAATACCTCATGCATCAGGAGTCTTAGATTTTTGTCTTCTAAAGAAAACAGTTTAATATAAAATTGATTTTCTATGAAGTCATAAAGATTGCACCAAGCTACTCTCACCAGCATATTTAATCCATTGTAATATGTGTGAGTAGAGAAAGTTCATTTGCAAATGTTTCTTCCTTCCTGAAATCTTAAAATGTCAAGACTGAAGCCATCAACAGTCTAAATCTTGAATCCCAGACTACCTACAAACTGTGATAAGAGAATATAATGGATCCATCTCAGGAGAACCAAAATATGCATGGTAATCTACAGTGTTTTAAATTGAACAATTCAACTTACCGGTAAGAGACTTTATTTTGTAATTTAAGTGATCACTTTCTTGAACTATAAGGATAGCAAATGCTATGTTAGATCTGATTATAAAAAAAGAATCTGAACCTTAGAAAACAGTAGTGTTTAATAGCAATTTGAATTTGTTTTTATATTGTTATTCTCTATTTAGTTTTTGAAATAATCATAATTATAATTTAATAAACCCTATATATTACATGGCTGCAGAAAGGAGTTTTGCTATTAACTGAAAGGAGACCCTTTGATTCCTCTTGGAGGCCTTAGAGGAACCGAGCAGGGCAAATTCCTAATGTCCACTCCATACATTCTTGTTGTTGCAGCTGTTATTACTATGTGATTATTCATATAGTATCCGAACATGGATGGGCTGCTCACCAACATGCATTAGCCAGCGTGGTGAGTTTATTGGCTTTTTACCTCTGAGTTTAAGATCAAGAAACACCATGATCTTTCTTCTCAGTGCCTGATAAGGCAGAATGAATGTTTGTGTAAAAGATAAATATTTTCCCAATACATATATACAATTACGACAGACAAAAATAAAGCATGGCCCTTATTCCCAGGAGACTGTAAAGTCACCAACCAAGGCAGCGGTTGGTGGCCAAAGGCGGAGGGTGCTAAGAATCCCCTGATTGCGGACCCAGGCTGCCATTTGATGATGACTTTTTATTTAGGTACTTACAACTGCAGATCACTTTCAAGTGAAAGAAGATTGCAAGAATTAGAAGAAGAACTCTCTTATATTAAATGGGACATTATTGGACTTTGTGAAGTTAGAAGAAAAGGTGAAAGAGACAATTGATTTAAAAAGTGGACATATACTCTATTATAAAGGCACAAATATTGGAAATATAAGTGGAGTAGGATTCATTATAAATAAAAAGTGGAAGAACAATATTGTGGAGATTGATGGTGTATCGGACAGAGTGGCAAGATTAGTTATACAACTTAATAGCAGATACCAAATGCAGATAATTCAGCTTTATGCCCCAACAAGTTCTCATAGTGATGAAGTAGTAGAAGATTTTTATATGGATGTACAAAAGGCTTTTGATCAGAGTAAACACCATTTTAAAATTGTTATGGGAGACTTTAATGCTAGAATTGGTAAAAAAATGAAAGATGAAAGTGCTGTGGGTAATTTTGGTTATGGTAATAGAAATGAGAGAGGACATAGACTTGTGGAGTTTGCAGAAAAAGAAAAACTTTATATTATGAATTCTTTTTTTGAGAAAAATGTTAAAAGGAAATGGACATGGAAGCATCCAAATGAAGGTACAGCAGAATTGGATTATATTTTGACTAACAGGAAATACATATTTCAAGATTGTAATGTTCTTAATAAATTTAACACAGGAAGTGATCATCGATTAGTAAGGTGTAAGATACGTGTTAATGTAAAACTAGAGAGACAAAAATTATTAAGAAAAACAATATTTACAGTTGATATTCCTAATCTTCAGAAACATTCTAATAAATTTAAATTAGAACTTACAAATTGGTTTCAAGTATTAGTATATTTTGAACATGATTCAGATTTGAATGAAAATAATATGAAAATAACTGATACACTTTTGAAAACTGCAACTAAGATAGCTGGTAGAAAGAAACAGCAATTGACCAATAAAATTTCTACCAAGAGTAGAGAATTTATGAAGAAAAGAAGGAATATGAAGATATACAAAGATGATGCCTTAAAAAGAATTGAATATCTCGAATTTTGTAAAATGGTGCGGAAAAGAGTTGAAAATGATATAAGAAAGTATAACTGTGAACTAGCAAGGAAAGCTGTAGAAGAAAATAAAAGTCTTAAAAATGTAAAACAACATTTTGGTATTGGTAGGAAATTTATATCTGCAATAAGGAAAAAAGATGGAATTATTACTAAAAGGAGAGATGACATCATGAAATTGGTAGAAGATTTTTATCAAGAATTATATAGTAATAAAGAACAAGTACCTCCTATATCTATTACATCTTCCAAATTGCCCAGAATTTTAAATGAAGAAGTGAGACATGCAATTAAATGTATGAAGAAAGGAAAGGCTCCAGGTAATGATGGAATTATAATTGATATATTAAAAGAAGCAGGTGAAGAAATAGAAAATTTTTTAGCAAAGTTATATACCAAATGTCTAAATGATAAAGATGTACCGGATGATTGGAAGAATGCAGTAATAATATTAATATTTAAAAAAGGTGATAAAGAAGATATTAGAAATTACAGACCTATCAGCCTTTTATCAGTTTTATATAAAATTTTTACCAAGATAATTACTACTCGTCTACAGAGAACATTGGATTTCCACCAACCAAGAGAACAAGCCAGATTTAAAAGTGGTTTTAGTACAGTAGATCATATCCAGGTATTGAGAGAAGTTATAGAAAGGACAAATGAATATGAGTTGCCATTATGCTTAGGATTTGTAGATTATGAAAAGGCATTTGATTCTATAAACATTTCTTCAGTCATTAAAGCATTAGATCATCAAGGTATAGATCCAGGATATTGTCATATTTTAAAGAATATTTATAAAAATGCAACAGCAACAGTTAGATTATATAATGACACTGGGAAAGTCAACATTGAGAAAGGTGTAAGACAAGGTGACTCCATATCTCCAAAACTTTTTACAGCAGTGCTGCATGAAGTATTTTGTGGATTAAAATGGGAAACTAAAAGAGTGAAAGTAAATGGTGATTATTTAAGTCATTTAGATTTCGCAGATGATGTAGTTGTTTTTGCAAATAATGCTTCAGATCTGCAGGAAATGTTGCAGGAATTATCAGATGAAAGTAGGAAAGTAGGACTAAAGATAAATGTTAAAAAGACTAAAGTAATGTTTAATCGATTTGCTCAAAATATGAAAATAAAGATTGATTATGATGAATTAAAAGAAGTTAACAGTTACAAATACCTTGGTCAGATTATTAATACAGATGGAAACATAATGGAGGAAATTAATCATAGAATTAAACTTGGTTGGAGTGCTTTTGGTAGAAATAACTTGATACTAAAAGGAAATATGCCTATGTGTTTGAAAAGGAAGGTTTTTAACAAATGTGTTTTACCAGTTCTTACTTATGGATCTGAGACTTGGACACTTAATAGAAGAGCAATTCAGAGACTTCAGACCACTCAAAGAAGTATGGAGAGATGTATGTTGGGAGTAACAAGAAGAGATCGTAAACGCAATGTATGGGTAAGAGAACAAACAGGTGTTACTGATCTCATTGAAAAAATTAAAAGATTGAAGTGGAGTTGGGCTGGACATATTGTTAGAAGAGATGATAATAGATGGAACAATTGAAATTTTAAACTGGATTCCAAGAGATTGTAAAAGACCCAGAAAGAGACCACATGTGAGATGGATGGATGAAATAAGAAAGTGTGCAGGGGTGATGTGGAGAAGAGAAGCTAAAGATCGGAGAAGATGGATTAAACTTGGAGAGACCTTCATCCTGCAGTGGATTGATAATGGTTGATAATGATGATGATGATATATTACATATATAAGTGCAGGTATGAAAAAGGTTACTGTAGAAAAAATTCATATTTTAAAACATAGGAATATAATTTGCGCTGTTCTCTAATTAAGTTTGTTATTAATAGAATAAAATTATTTAAATTCAACAATTATTACTTTGCGAAATAAATTATTGATGCTGTATTAGAAAATACAATTCTCCGCTGTAAAAAATAATTTTTTAATAGTAATTAATAAAGATAGGGGGGTGAGTTTTGCCTCTGTGAAAAACAGCTTGTGTAAGTATAAAGAATGGTGATCACGTGATGTTTGAAGGCTTCATATACGAATATATATATATATATATACACACATAGAGATAATATTTTTATAGGATCTTTGATTCCAATCCTTATCAGGATAAAATAGTATAACTCTACATATTAATCGACAAATTTTAATATATATATTATGGAAATGGTTTTACATTTTTTAAATGCATATTATAACATTTTGCCTGAGAATCAAGAGTTCCACTTTCAGATGCTTTTATGTAAAGCTTTCACCAGCTATTTATTTTTAATTAGATAAGATAGTTTGAAATATTGCTTTTATAATTTTGAAAACATCAAAAAAAGAATGTTGCTTTGACTTCTTATCAAATTATTTAAGCTTTCATTCTAGTTTGGAATTCATTTAATCTAATTTATTCCATTTCTTATTAAAGGATGAAGCGAGGATCAAATCTTTCAACTAACAAATGATAGCCTGAATTGACTTTTATTTAAAATATAAAATTATTAAGCTCTGAATAAGATTCAGAAAAGACATTAATTTCAAATAATATACAAAATAGCTTTTAAATGCAGGTGAAGTTAGATTTGTAAAAATTCAATCTCCATAATAATTTGTATATTATTTTTGGTAAAAATGAAAAATGTTTGATTGTAAAAATTAATTTTTATTTTTCAAGCTTGTATATATATATAATTGTTAAAAATTATGTTTAAAGCAAATGCAAACCATGATAGACAGCAGTTGATTGTTGTTTTTTTCCCAAATAATTTATTATAATTACGTTATTACATTAGCAGTTATGTTGTTGTCATTATTATTAAATTTTCTCCACTCTTTTGGTTTGCAATAATAATTATATTAATTTTAAATGATAAAAATTATAATATGGTTCTTGTCAAAAATATAATATTCCATCTTTTTTTCATATTTGTAATCTACATTATTTATATATTTCTTTTTATAATATCATGTGTACTATTTAATTAATTTATGTACAATCTATAATTGGTCTATAATGCTGTGGAATTGTACATTAAATAAATAAATTGAATTGAATAATTGTTATTATAATTATTATTGTTGTTATTATCAAATGGGAGCACTTGTAGTTAGCATATATACTAGTAAACCCTATTGATTTTTCACAATCTTTTTATGTATTTTTTTTATTTATAACAAATCCCATTCTATACGCACTTCCAATATTTGTGACCTAAAAGTAAAGCATGTGTCATTTTCTCAAATCAATTCTCTAAAAAACTTCACAAAGACCAACAACGTTCCATATAAAATTAATAAATCTTCCAATTTATGTAATCTTGCTTCACTCAAAACTTATCTCCAATTGTGAGTAGCAAAAAAAAAAAAAAAAAGAAATCCTTGAATGATTTCAGGTTCATAATCTAATAGTCTAATCACAAGGCCATATTTTTATTTTTGTCAGTTATGATTACAAATATATAAAAAAAACCAGAACATACACATTCTCAAATTAATCCTGCCTAAGAAGAAAAAATTATAATGTGTCTTGACTTTAATTGAAAGTCAAAACTAGTAAACTTAACCCCACAGAGTGAAGTTTATTGGTAGGCCTCTCATCTATGTTTATCTGACAAATAAATAATTACACCTGGGTCTCTTTTTACGCGGATTTATTTAACACGATTTTAAAGTTATGCGATCTATGTTTCACCACAAGTCGAACTCCGATAATGCGCTATTACTTTAAATAATAAATTTCGCACACTTACGTTATATTGAAAGTAATAGCACATTATTGGAATTCGACTTTCATCTTAATAATTTCAATATTTTCAGTGCTTTATAATAGTAAGATTTTATGCAATAATGAAATTAAAATCATGATTTC
The DNA here is from genome assembly GCA_028023455.1 of Epiperipatus broadwayi. Taxonomy (NCBI): domain Eukaryota; kingdom Metazoa; phylum Onychophora; class Udeonychophora; order Euonychophora; family Peripatidae; genus Epiperipatus; species Epiperipatus broadwayi. Next base: position 93,602 of record JAQFVV010001027.1, on the reverse strand, counting down.
CACATTTTATGTATACACACATTAAATTTTACAAGATTATAATGTAAATTTGTTCAAACATTGTGGGTGTTAATTTTGCATTTTAAATCACATTCTGTTTTTGCTTTTTAAAAAAGAATGTAATCAATTATTAATCATTTAGTGTCCACAAGTTAATTTTTAAAAGGTCAGTAATAGCAGTGGGCACAATTAAATTTGACAATTAAAAATTAAAATCAGATTTTTAATTGTAATTAACAATTTAAAAATTACTTACGGCGACTTGAAATTAATGTCATGTGAAATTTGATTTTTAAATGGAATTGAAAATTAAAGACAAAAATAAGAATTGAATTTTTAGCTGTTAGTTTCATAAACAATTAATAAAATCATCATCTCAAAGATTAATTACTAATTACGTTGTCACCAGAAAACCATTGACACAACATGAGTGTGAAGTTGGCGCTAGTTGTTTGCAAACAAACGTGTTTTTTGGCAAATAGCTATAATAATTAAAATGTGTATTAAAAAATGTAAATTACTGTACTGTAAATTATGCATAAAAATATATTATTTTGAATAAAATTAAATATTATAGTTAAAAAAAGTTTGTCTTGTATCAATTTTTTTCAAATTTGAAATTTTTTATTAGTCATATTTTATTTCCTTATTTTTTTTTTTTTTGCGTGAATTTTAAAGTAATTTTACGTTGGTGCTTTGCTTTTATGTGAATTTTGAAAAATCACAGACTGCACCCCCCCCCTTTTTCAATATAAGTTATGTCTATTTTTGCACAATTTCATTTGCGCATGTTTTCTGAGGAACCTATTGTGTAAAACGAGACCCAGGTGTACATTTAATAACATTTGCAATGATAAGTGTATATGGAATGGACATTCAATGTTTGCTCTATTCACTTTCATTAAGGCTTTAAAAGAGTCAAAGAATCTTGTATTATAACAGAAATTTTGTTTCTCAAGATTGTGTGCCTCAGTCCTGTTGATAATTTTATTCCAAAGTCATTAGATTTTTAAAAAATAGAATTAAAATTGATATATGATATTTAAAATTTAACAACTCTCCAATGTATAAACATTTTTTGAAAGTAGTGGACAGCTGCATCACCTCAGTAGTGGGCAGTTCCCAAATTTTAATAATTTCATTGGGTAAAAAGTCATTCAAAAAATTCACTCAGTAGGAATCAAAGCTGGACAATAAATTACATATATACTATGACAGGTACACTTCGTATGGCCAAGCATAAGATGGTATTACATAAGAAAATGGCCTAAAATATGTAATAAAGCCATTAAATGTGTGTGTATCCCATCTATATAAATTTTAATCAAGTAAAATTATAAAATAAGTGAGTGATGTCTGTGGATATATCATATACTCACCCACACAAAAAAAGCCAATAGTTAAGGCTTATAATTTGAGGTATTAGCATATTAGCTATATGCTTATAATTTATTTTTATTATTATTTTATGTTCATTTTTTTTTTTTATAAATGCAAAGATGTGTATGCGTAATTTGTAAGTATAAATTTTTTGTTTGTTAAATGCTTGTGAAAAGAAAGGGGAAATGGTCACATTTAAAAATCTAACATATAGGTAATTTTAAATCAAAAGTTGTACTAGATATTTCTTTCTACAAACCCATTGTTCTAAATTTAAGAAAAGCCTAAAGGTAAGTACATTTTAATAGATAAGTAATTTTGTTTCTTACTTTTTTTTTTAATTATCAAATATTTCAACTCAACAAAAGAGTTTGTCAAAATTTATGTTAATGTGGGTGGTGAAAGATATCTAATTTAATTAAAAAATTATTTTAAATGGAATCTGATTATCGGAAAACAACTCTTTCTTTGTTTTTTTTTTTTTTGTATGTTGAATCAGATAGTGGTCAGAGTAGATAATCAATTGAATTAAAAATAAATAAATTCTTGAGATTAATTAGTGGATTTCATAGGGATGCTTCGCGCATTGTTTGAATCCACTAACAAAAGTCAAAATTAGGTAATTAAATGTGTTTCAGAGAGGTACCTAGATTGAGATTCTAATGAGGTGGGCTAAACGCTATTCACCAGCTTAGTGGAATTCAATTGGGCACAGGCAGTCAAGCAGTCACTAAGTCAATCACTCACTCACTGAAGCAGTCAATCATTCACTCACTCATGCTAACTTTTTGGATTTATCTGAACTTGCTTGTTTAAACTTAGAGAATTCCCAGTTCTAGTTATTTTTCTTAAATCATGCTGATGTAAACTTCAAGATGGTTTCCAACTAGACAATTTGTATTAGTGCAGTAGAGAACTATATTTACAGGAATGTGTTGGTATTTGAAAACCCAAAGTAAAAGAACTGTTACCAGTGCTGTAGAAAACAAAAAGAAAGCCCTACTGTTAGTTGATAATCGTTAACCAAAGAAGAAATTTATAATTAAACCTCAAGCACAAATGTACTCACGTCAGTGAAATGGTCATGGGGTAGGAACCCCCAGTCAGCATGCCCACCCAGTTCCACTCCTGCCATCAGCCAGATCTCCTGAATCCAGCCATTAAATGATCATGAGAGTCATGGAACAATGCTAGAAAGGTCTCCTGAATCCAGTCATCAAGCGATCATGATAGTTATTGAACAATACCAGAAATGTCTCCTAAATCCAGCCACCAAATGATAATGAAAACAGCCAAATGATGCTGTGTTAAAAAGAAGTCCCTGCCATCCTGGATGAACAGATACTTGGCCTACTCAGAACCCCTAGACATACAATAGACTTTATGTTGTACCCTTATTAATGTTATTATATTTTTTATGCTAGTAACTTCATACAAATATCAATGTAATAAATCTTTTATTAATGTATTTCTCTCATTAATATAACATTTTACTTACCATTCATTGTTTACAAAATGTATTTATGTGTGAGTTATGAACCTCAGATCACTTTCTCACTAATTGATTCTTTATAATTTTACATTCTCCTTCTTTGTTAATACATCTATAATACTCTCATATATATATATATGTTATTGTGCATTGAGGTTTATTATTATTATATTTAACTTGAGAATTGGTGAAGGGATTCAATAAATATTTATTTAACATTTATGAAACTACCTTACTACTTTGATAATTTATTCGTATTTCTTTCTCCAACATAATGACACTTAGATAATTGGGTGAGTTTTAGTTTCCCATTTCTTTATCTGAGATAAAGAGAATGATGAACTGGCATATGGGATACTCCTTTATTGGGATTTAAATCTTTGGTCATTTGGTGTTTATTTCTATTAAATTTTGTTTGATTCATTTTATTTCATGTTATTATTGGCCTTACATATCCATTCAGGAGGGGGAAATTAATCTTTTTCTTTCTGGGAGTGGCATGAAGGATTGAAATTAAAAAAATCTTTCAAAGATATGTAAGAGTCAATACATTTATAAACGTACCGATGACTATATCAAACTGATCATAAAAAAGATTTGAAATTTCTTCCTACCCTGGCGTGCTGCCATATTTGTTTCATGTTCGATATGTGCGCATGCTCACCTTATCAGGATAGGGATGAACCGATATAATACATTACTTTCACCAGATAATTGATTAGTCATTTCAGCATTTTTTCATGATATCACAGCATTCTTTAAATTGTAAAATTAGCAGCAAAATCACATTTTGACTAAGATCTTTCTCGTGATTGAGATATTATTTAATAGTCACTTAAAAATTGTTTCCTTTTTTAGAAGATTGTAAATGTGTTTAATTTGGTCTTTATTTACTCATTTGTTTGTACCGGTGTTTTCAATCACTGCTGGACTAATATGTAAGTACCTTTAAAATTCTATTCAATAAAAAACTAATTTCTTGACAAAACAAACAATTAGTATTCACTTTAATGAGTTAAATATTCTTTTCCTTTATCATAATAACGTTTGTTTACAGTTAATAAATCTTCCTTTAATTTCTATTAATTTAAAAATGTCATTATCTGCACTTTTATTAATTATATCTTCTTTTTCCAATAAATTTTGCCTATCAAAAATTTCCAATTTTTGTCAATCATTTACTTCTGACTCAATATCTTTCATTGTGTTTTCAGCGCTCTCATTTTGTTACCAATACTTGCATTATGATCACATTTATCATAAACATAAGACTCCATTTCTATTTCAGTTTTATACAATATTGTCCCATTAGATCTTATACATGATTCATGAACCTTATTATTACATTTAATACATGATTGTTTTCCAAATATAAGATCATTGCATAAAGCATGTGGTGTGCTCCCATAAAGACTAGAGTGCAATAGAGAAAAGTAAGATGGATGGGGGGGGGGGATAATAAATTAAAATGAAAAAGTTAAAAGGCTGATAAAATTTTTCAGAAAAAAAGCATGGTAATAATAAATACATTGTTTAAAAATCATTTTCTGATGAAAAGTTTCAAATAATAGAAATAGAGTAAAACACAGGTAAAACTTGAAAAGTGTTTTTTCCCCAAGTGTACATATTTTTTGATAATTGGCTTACAGCTATTTAATCTAGACGGTAAATATCCAAGATTGTTCAAGTGGATAGGAAGAGTGTTAATGCATCAGCTGAAAACAAATATAATTATAATAGGATGCAATTTTTCCCATTGGTGAGAAAGATATCACACATTCATTTGGATACTGATCATATTGTTTACTTTTTTTTTTTTTAAGTGTCATAGCATCGGCCGGGACGCAAACCCGCAACCTGGGCAACTGCAAGGCAGTCGCGCTGACCTCTCGACCACCAATGCAAGACATATTGTTTACTTTTAGCTATAAATTCAAATCGAACACAGAAAATATTCAGAAACTTTTCAAAAAGATTACATTATTAGTAGTAGATTAAAAGAAAGATAAAACAGTGAAAAGCTTTATGTTAACAATGACACTACTAATAAAATATAAAAATGAAATTTATGTAGTTGATAAGCTAGGCAAAAGTATGTATAGAAAGATTACTAATAAAGAGACATGTAGCAGATAAAGCTAAAGAATTTTATAAAAAAAACATGTAGGAAAACAAATTTGCAAAAAAAAGATATGATTTAATTTATATTAGAATAAAACATTAATTACATCAAACAAAAATTAGACTGATAGTAGAGAAAAGATGATGACTATAATAAAAATAATGAATTATATGTTGTGTTAATAAAAATATAAAAGTAATGTATATAAATTATGAAGACAATAAAATTCTAAATGCTGTATTTGGAAGAAATATTACTAGAAAAACAATAAATCTTATAAGGGGGGTGTTTGGTGAGAAAAATTATGAACTGAGTACTCATAGATATAATTTATATTTTTATAAACAACTTTTTTTAGGTTTATCTATTCTTTGCAAAAAATCTGAATGAACACATATTAAACCCATATCCATTATTTAATGTCATCTAACAATATTTAATGGAATATTCTTTTGATTGTGCCTTGTAGAACAGAAAAATTAGGGGTTTTAAATTCCAGTTATCATTCATTTAATACATATGATCAAACAACTTCTTTCCATAAATTTCTTTAATAAAGTTTCTCTTTAATTTGTAAAAAAAATACAATTTAGATATGAAAAAAGCATAATTCTTCATTGGAAACTTTTAGCATTCAATAAATTTTAATAACTTAATTTTTTTTTTGTCTTCAAAATGTTTCACTACTCTATAGTAAAGTTACATGGATCCAATAGATTTTATTTGATTCTGATGTTTTGCTTTTTCAAACTCTGTTCTTGGCCTATAGATATATCCTTGGCTTGGATATTTTTAATTTGATTTCCTTTTGAAAATTTACATTCCATATGTTATTAATGTTATTCCCAAGATAAACTAAACATTATGTTGTTTAGTACTTTCCCCAGATTTTTTCAACATTTTCACATTCATAAACATCTGTGTTTTTACTTTGGGTATATTTATATATTTCTTATTTTAATTTGTACAGCATTTCCAATTTTGATGTTTATTCGTTTTTAATGTAATTATATCATCTGTATATTAAATATATTAATTCTTACTTTACGCATTTTTGTTTCTTTGCATTTCTTTGATCATATCAATTACTCTTTCCAGATGTCTAATAAATATGATAGTGAGATTAGAACTCTTTATGCCATGACTTTTGGCAATTTCATAACAGCTTCAAATTTTTCTTACAATATATTTTTTGTTTTAAATTTTCATAGATATTATTTACATTATTATTATATACTATATATAATTCAAGTACTGTCCAAGTCACTTTTTGTCAGAAAATTTCCAATAATCAATAAATACTTTTAAGACCTGTATCAAATGCACCTTGAAATTTATAATAGTCAAGCAATATCTTTATTTGTGCACTTAATAAATAATTACAACTTGACAATAATCAATACAAAATATATATTATAAGTGTCCAGACTAGTGCTGTATGTCACAGTATATAAAAAATAAATAAAGAAGTTTGTTGATTTTGTTTAATTTCATTTCACTTGATCTATGGATAATAAAAGTCTTGACATTTAAATGTTAACTAGATAACCATGGCAACTTAATATTTTAAAATAATATCATTATTAGAATCAAATCAAAAATTGGTTGTGATTAATTTTAGGGAAAATATAAATAAGTAAATAGAGAAATAAATATGAGAAAATAATTAAGTGAATCATAAAAGGATCACTCGAATAAAATCATTATTACTAATTATTAAATATCCATTTTGTTATTACATTCACCAACATCTTACTTATTACAAAATTAAATGTTTTATGTTTCATGTTTATTAATTAGTTTATGGGAATGTCTTATTAAAAATTCATGGAAAAATATACTCATTAAAAGGTATTGAAAATATGATATGAATTCTTTATTTTTGGATAAAAATAAAAAATAATATTGAAATTGTAAAACAGAATTTTATTTTTACGGTATCCAATTATTTGAAATCTTCATTTCACTTATTAACTGAAAGCAAATTTTATTAAACAATTTTCTTATATCAATGAATTATCTTTGAGTGATATTGAACAGTTGTCTTGGTAACATTAACATTAGCAAAGGTATGTTATAAATAGAACAGAAATGCTGTAACTTAAGTCTTATAAACTTGATCGTTGCTTAAAATGGAGCTTCCCGTTCATTTTTTTTAAATTACCAATTATTTTATTTTAAAAGTGGTTAATTTCTAAGACCATGGAGAGATAAAAATCTAACTGTCTGCCCATTCAATTGGGGCATTTCATTGATGAAATTCAAGGGGAAATGAAAAAATGTAATAAAAAAAACCCATCAAAATGTGTTGCATTGCAAATAAGCTATAAAAATATTATTTTGTTAAAATCTAGGATTTAATCTATTTATTTGTGATGCAAACCCCATGATGTGGATATCATATTTCTGATCAATGAATTTCACAAGATCGATTAACTCAACTTATATGTGATATTAAGCTTTCAAAATTTCACTTTCTTAACTTGAAGAAAAAAATGTTAGCATTTATTATTCAATTGGATATAATTGAATTTTATCAATGAAAGAATTCTCTTTATATATTATTACCAATGAAAAAGATGACAAATCCAGTGATGTGTAGTTTTGCATCAATTAAGTATCTGTTGTTTTAAAAGATTGGATATATTTATATATTTGAAAAAAAATATCAGAGTTTAAAAGTAGAAGTAATTGGATTCAAATCCTCGATCATTATCATTCATGATTGTTTTCTCTACACAATGGAATCAGAAACAAGGAACCAAAAGCTAGTATGGACCAGTGGACAAAAAGGAAGAATGAGACTTCAATTGTGGTATGATATCTACGTGTATATACTTTTCATTTAAAAAAAGGAAAAAAAAAGGAAAATGTGTACATTTTTGTTCATATTTTATTTTGAAACATAGGATTAAGTGATATATATGGGTTATTATACTATTCAATGATCTTTGGATAGAAATTTATCATTTGCAGGCTTCTTGGTAGTTCTTGATAGTACTGCAGCGTCACCTAGTCACCGCAGTACATGTAACCGACAACTACCATAAAATGATATGTATTTTATTTTTATTAATTAATATGATATTTAAAATACTTTAAAATATTATTTTGGAATTTTAAAATACTTTCATTACAAATAGGCTTTATAAATTTTTGACATTTCCAAAAATTACCTGCTACACATGATACCCATGCAAATTTTCTTGTAAAATAATTTTGAATGAAGATGATAATCTCATTAATCATGTGACACAAATCTATAAATACCCCACATTAAGAATTGTTTAGTCCTCTTCATTAACTGGCTGTAAGTGAACTGTATTAGACATACATTTAAAATTAGCCATATAGGCATCTTGTAGGAGCATAATAATGAAATATAGAACCAAATAAACATTTGCATTAATGGCAAGTGTACCTCAAAACTTCCCTTAATGGAGAACTAAATAACTAATCATGTTCTTTATCTTATAATGCACTTTAGAATGAATGGAACTTTAAGACTTGGATTTAAATATAAAAAATTAAAATTATATGGGAAAGCTACTTTTATTAAACCATGCTATTCACTTATGTAGTCTCCAAAATTTTGCTTGATAAAGTTTCCTGGAGAAACACCAGTGTATTGGATAATTATTGTTAAAATAAAGAATTTTATCTAATGAATTTTATCTTCTTCCAGACAAGCACTTTTATATTGGATAATTATTGTTAAAAAGAATTTTTAACTAATGAATTTAATTTTATTAATATTTCAGGAAAAGCTATAATTTTTGAATGATATTCCTTAAGAAATTAATAACTACATTCTACACCTAAAAATAAAACAACTTATTATAATTCTCTGGATTTTTAACTCACTATTATTGGATTCAAATGATTATTTATTACATACCACACCTGGAAAATTAACTTATTGTTATTTTTAGAATATTTTAAATTCATCCATAATTGAATTGTACTTACAAAAACTCAAACTTCGTTACTAATTATTCTACTATAAGAATTATTTTTTTCTCCCATCCATTAGGATCTTATAATCTAAAACTCTGCAAAGAATTTAATCACTTTCAAATATTTTGAAAGAATGTGCCAGAATCAATATTTTTAACTTTTTAAAAAGATTTTGAATTAATTTTAAATTATAAGGGTTTTTATATTTCTCACATTTGTTTAACTGTATAATATCTAGAATTATCTTGTTCAGTAAATGTTTTCACTAGAAAAAAGATATAATAAATAAATATATAGGTAGTATATTAAATTTATGATTAACATTTAGTATAAGTGTGTGCTGTTGATTCTGTAGATTATGAAGATAGATTGTTAATATTTAAAGTTAATTAACTCTTTAAACATTACTTCTTTTTTGTAATTTAATACAGAGTGTAGTTTTATACAAAGAAAAGATTAACAATTCTCCAAATTAATTACAGCTTTTGACTAGTTAGGTCATATTCATAGCACTAGGTAAAATTGAAATCAGTGCTAAACTGTAATTAATTTGTAGAACTGTTAGTCTTTTTTTAAAAACAAATTGTGTTCTGCATTGAATTAATAATTAAGTCATAATACCTGACATTTTTACACATTTTTATTGTTTATTAATTTAATCCTGTTTCTATAATTAAAGGCATCTAAGGTATATAGTTGAGATATTTTATAAGTATTACCCTTCCCCATAGGTACTTTCAGTATTTTATAAAGGTTGTATTGTATATTCAATGGTACTTGTGGCACTAATCTTTATTGTTGAGCTGAGTTAAACACTTAATAACATTGTATTATCATTTTATTCATAATGTGAGCTTCATAAACCTCTTATAGACTGCCACCAGCACCTATTAAAATCAGGTTAATTAAAGCTATATGTTAAGAAGAATATTGTAAGTTGGGTTCATGTTTTGCTCTTTTATAAAATAATTAAGTTTATAAATCAGATACCTAAAGAAAACAAATTTTATTATTTAATTAAAGATGCAATAAAACATTCTTTTAATTTGTTTATTCTTTATAATTAACTGTTTTGTCTAGATCTTAGTAACTTTCTCCAATAAAGTGTTTTGTTTTACATCACATTAAGATATATCACACATTTAGGAATTTTTTCCCTAATTAAAAATATCACAAGAATATTTATAACCATTGCAGAGAGCTTATTATTATTGTTATTTTATTTAATTTTTTTATTATTTATTGTTAATAAATTAATCATATTTTGTTAATTATCAAGTTTTACTCTTTAATTAGTTAATGCTCGTCATCTACTAATTTTACAAGTAAATATGGCCACGTGATTTTATAATTATTGTATATTATTTAAAGGTATACTGCTCGATCCAAAAATGTTCATTATTTTTATACACCTATACCATCTTTATCTTAGTATTTAATTGATTAAGATGTGAATTAGATACACTAAAATGCTCTTTGCTATTTACTGATATCTGTAATAATAATTTATAATTTTAAAGATTTAAAATTTTAATATTACTATTTACTTTAATTAAATATTAAAATCCTGAGATAATGTTAAATTGAATTTATGTAATATGAAAGCTTAAACAATCTTGATAGCCTAAATATGTAAATGTTATAGAATTTACTTATTCTTGTAAATCCAGTTACACTTTAAGTCATAATAGAACCCTGAGATATTACTGTAATTAGTTTATAAATAGACATTTGTATAATATTTCCTTAAAATAGTTATTTGTTTATCATAAAGAATCTCATAAAATGACCATATAAGTGTTTAAAAGGTTAAACACGAACTTATTTGATCACCAGTGGATCAGGGTCATCATCATTAATCACTGTTGGTTCTAATATTACTATATATGTATATTCATACACCTTTAACCTGAAATATGATGGACCTTTATATGAGAATTCACCATAGCAATGTACATCAATATATCAATATTTTGATTTACAATTGGTTATTCACTACATGTTTTTTTAAAAGATGTCTATAAGTGTTTTTATATTGGCAGTATTTTGTAAGATTGGTAACATATCACCCATGAATAATATGGTAATTTTCACACTAAAAATGTACAATATAAAGTGTATTCATTATACAGTATACAATATTGTTTTGATTATAGAATTAAAATACAATTAATGTATTTACATAATTTTCATCCAGTATCCTGGCATAAAATCAGCACTTTCATCTATGACATATTAAAAGTAAAAAAGATTTCCATCTTTAACAATTACAAAAGAAAAAAAAAGCCTGTTTCATTCAATACATAACCATATGTATACTTTGGTCATATACAGTAACTAAATGCATTAATAATAAATTTTAAAATATATATATTAGGTAAAATATATTCATTCAATTAAATTTGGTTTAAAATTCTTACGAACATTATTTTCTTTAAAGATAATTGTAAAATATAATTCTCATAATTGTTTTTTTTTTTTAAAGAAAAGACTTTATACATTATGCAGTTCATAATCAACATTATATCATCAAAGATTAGCTAACATAAGTTAAAAATATCATTTATTTATTCAGGTATAAATCAATAATCTTGCAATTTGTTTCTGATATATTCATAACAATGGCAATTTTTATTGTAAATATAAAAAAATACAGTAAAAAAATAAATAAACAAAAAAGATTTAATCATTTACATTATTAAAACTATTAACAATTAACTTTGCATTATACTTGTTTATCCAATTTTTATATAATTTCGATTGCATTTACATGAAATAAATAGCACAGTAAAAAAAAAAAAAAAACAGTTTTATTGACTAGATATTAAAAAAATAAAAAACGTTGATACACCAAAAATAAATTTTAAAATGTATATTATGTTAAGTTATTATTATTTTTTTCTTTATACTAATTTAACAAATCTGGATTCAGAGAATATTTTCTGGCTTTGTAAGAAGCAAAGTGCAAACTGTCAATTAATAAATAAATTATCTTTTTTTCTTTATAAAAAATGATAGCTACTGAAATGTTTTATACGCTATATTTACCCACAGGTTATTACTTCTTTTTATTATTAATAATATATTTGTAAAATGTTTATTCATTGTTTAACTTTTTTTTTCCAATTTCAAGTTTTAATTTTTTTGATTCTACAGCTACAATGTGGTTTTATAATATAAATGCTACAAAGAGTGTAATACCACTCTTAATTAAGAAAATAATTTCTTTTATATAATTATCACTGCAACTTTGATTTTTTAAATCATATACTTATTTACAATGAGTAGTATAATATTTGTATAAAAAAAGTATTAAAAAACATAACCATAAAATTTCAAAAAATGGAGAAATAATATTATTTTTGTTTATAATAGTTTCTAACTAAAATCAGTTGAATGCTTCTTTATGATCAGTTATTATAATGAAATAAATCTGTTTTATTGTTATTATTATCATTATTTACAGTAATTAGAAAAAAAATAACGATAGACTACAAAATACAGACAGAAATTCCTGTACTTATTTTAGACTATGTGTAGTAGTAGGAGATACTATTCTAAAAAAAGTGTGATATAATATACACCATGCAAATTTAATTCAAAGTAATTTGATTTTTGAAAAATACAATCATACCCAGAAGAATACTGAGATGGACACATGTTCAATTAAATTTTTTTATAAAATTAAGGTATATACAAAAATTTATAGTGATATCATATACCAGTTGTAGCTATTGTTTTTTTTTTAATATTTTGAATTTAAGATAACATATTTTTCCCCTTTAAAAACTCATTATAACTGCTTATTTTTTATGTGAAATTTTTAATATTTGAGGCATTTTCAAAAACAAATTGAGATCGCTGTCTAGGATAAAAGCATATATATATAATAAGAAAACTGAAACTCAAATTCGGTGATAAGTTTAAGTCTAAGATTTTTATTATTTGCTCAACTAGGCTTTCAATATGGTTTACATTCATAATCTAGTTTATATATATTAACTAATAAAATAAAAAGGATAATGAAAAGGCAGTCAGTTCTAACTAAATAGGAAACTTTCAGAGACTCTTGACAACCATCACAATGACAATGATGATATGGTTAAGCTCATCAGGTTATAAGTTAGAATAAACTTTACTACAGAGATATGCATTGATTTACTCTTGGAGTCCTTAAAGGAACTGAGCAGGGCAAATTCCTAATGTCTACTCCATACATTTATTGTAATTGCAGCTATTATTACTATGTGATTATTCATATTGTATATGAACATGGATGGGCTGCTCACCAACATGCATTAGCCATCATGGTGAGTTTATTGGCTTTTTACCTCTGAGTTTAAAACCAAGAAACACCATGGTCTTTCTTCTCAGTTGCCTGATAAGGCAGAATGAATGTTTGTGTAAATGATAAATATTTTTTCCAATAGATATATACAATTATGACAGACAAAAATAAATCATGGCTCTTATTCCAAAGAGACTATAAAGTCACCAACCAAGGCAGCAGTTGGTGGCAGAAGGCAGAGAGTGCTAAGAATACACTGATTGCAGACCCAGGCTGCCATTTGATGATGACTTTTTATTTAGGTACTTACAACTGCAGACCACTTTCAAGTGAAAGAAGATTGCAAGAATTAGAAGAACTGTCTTATATTAAATGGGGCATTATTGGATTTTATGAAGTTAGAAGAAGAGATGAAGAGACCATTGATGTAAAAAGTGAATTTATTCTATTATAAAGCACAAATAGTACAAGTTGAGTAGGATTCATTATAAATAAAAAGTGGAAGAACAACATTGTAAAGATTGATGGTGCATTGGATAGAGTAGCAAGATTAGTTATATAACTTAATAACAGATACCAAATGCAGATAATTCAGGTTTATGCCCCAACAAGTTCTTATAGTGATGAAGTAGTAGAAGATTTTTATATGGATGTACAAAAGGCTTTTGATCAGAGTAAATAACATTTTAAATGGGAGATTTTAATGTGAGAATTGGTAAACCATAGAAAGATGAAAGTGCTGTAGGTAATTTTGATTATGGTAATAGAAATGAAAGAAGACATAGACTTGTGGCATTTGCAGAAAAAGAAAAACTTTATATTATGAATTTCTTTTTTGAAAAAAAAAAAAGGAAATGGACATGGAAGCATCCAAATGGAGGTACAACAGAATTGGATTATACTTTGACTGGATTATACTTTGACTAACAGAAAATACATATTTCAAGATTGTAATGTTCTTAATAAATTTAACATAGGAAATGATCATTGATTAGTTAGATGTAAAATATGTGTGAATGCAAAACTAGAGAGACAAAAATTATTAAGAAAAGCAATATTTATAGTTGCTATTCCTAATCTTCAGAAACATTCTAATGAATTTAAATTAGAACTTACAAATCAGTTTTAAGTATTAGTAGATTTTGAACATGATTCAGATTTGAATGAAATTAATATGAAAATAACTGATTCACTTTTAAAAACTGCAACAAAAATAGCTGGTAGAAAAAAGCAGCAACTGACCAATAAAATTTCTACTGAGACTAGAGAATTTATAAAGAAAAAAAGGAATATGAAGATTTACAAACATGATGCATTGAAAAGGATTGAATATCTCGAATTTTGTAAAATGGGGTGAAAAAGAGTTGAAAATGATATAAGAAAGTATAACTATGAACTAGCAAGGAAAGCTATAGAAGAGAATAAAAGTCTCAAGAATGTAAAACAGCATTTTGATATTGGTAAAAAATTTATATCTACAATAAGAAAAAAGATGGAATTATTACTAAAAAGAGAGATGACATCATGAAATGGGTAAAAGAACTTTTATCAAGAATTATATGGTAATAAAGAACAAATACCTTCTATATCTATTACATCTTTCAAATTGCCCAGAATTTTAAATGAAGTGAGACATGCAATTAAATGTATGAAGAAAGGAAAAGCTCCAGGTAATGATGGGATTATAATTGATATATTAAAAGAAGCCGGTAAAGAAATGGAATTTTTTTTACCAAAGTTATATGTCAAATGTCTAAATAATAAAAATGTAGCAGATGATTGGAAGAATGCAGTATTAATATTAATATTTAAAAAAGGTGATAAAGAAGATATTAGAAATTACAGACCTATCAGCCTTTTATCAGTTTGATACAAAATTTTTACAAAGATAATTACAACTCATCTACAGAGAACATTAGATTTCCACCAACCAAAAGAACAAGCTGGATTTAAAAGTGGTTTTAGTACAGTAGATCATATTCAGGTATTGAGAAAAGTTATAGAAAAAACAAATAAATATGAGTTGCCATTATGCTTTGGATTTGTAGATTATGAAAAGGCATTTGATTCTATAAACATTTATTCAGTGATTAAAGCATTGGATCATCAAGGTGTAGATCCAAGATATTGTCTTCTTTTAAAGAATATTTATAAAAATGCAACAGCAACAATTAGATTACATAATGATACTGGGAAAGTCAACACTGAAAAGGGTGTAAGACAGGGTGACTCCATATCTACAAAACTTTTTACAGCAGTGCTGCAAGAACTATTTTGTGGATTAAAATGGGAAGATAAAGGAATGAAAGTAAATGGAGATTATTTAAGTCATTTAGATTTTTCAGATGATGTAGATGTTTTGCAAATAATGCTTTAGAGCTGCAGGAAATGTTGCAGGAGTTGTCAGATGAAAGTAAGACTAAAGATAAATGTTAAAAAGTTTAAAGTAATGTTTAATGGATTTTCTCAAAATATGAAAATAAAGATTGATTATGTTGAGTTAGAAGAGGTTAACAGTTACAAATATCTTGGTCAGATTATTAATACAGATGGAAACATAGTGGATGAAATTAATCATAGAATTAAACTTGTTTGGAGCACTTTTGGTAGAAATAACTTGATACTAAAAGGAAATCTGCCTATGTGCTTGAAAAGGAAGGTTTTTAATAAATGTGTTTTACCAGTTCTTACTTATGGATCTGAGACTTGGACACTTAATAGAAGAGCAATACAGAGACTTCAGACCACTCAAAGAAGTATGGAGAGATGCATGTTGGGAGTAACAAAAAGAGATCAAAAATGCAATATATGGGTAAGAGAACAAACAGGTATTACTGACATCATTGAAGAAATTAAAAGACTGAAGTGAAGTTGAGCTGGATATATTGCTAGAAGAGATGATAACAGATCGACAATTGAAATCTTAAACTAGATTCCAAGAGATTGTAAAAGATCCAGAAAGAGACCACATGTGAGATGGATGGATAAAATAAGAAAGTGTGCAGGGGTAATGTGGGATTTTGGATCTGTATGAAAATTGGTTATATGATTTACCAAGATTTCTGTAATATAATTAAAAATTCAGGACACAAGAAATCATACATAGAAAACAAAGACTAAATTTTAATAATGATAAACAAATTTATTAACAATAACATCAATTTTACAAGTTACAAAATTTTCTTTACAATTTTCTAAAGAAAGCCATCTGCTAAACATAGGCGCTGTTTCTTTTAACAGGATGACATAAAATAAATGATAAAATGATCACCTACATACTAGCAAAATTATCCATTACTGATACAAGAATTTGGGTGACCTATTGATGACACACTGATTTAAAATAAGACTAGTTCAATATTTAACTAGTTCATTTTTAATATAATTTTAGGCTAAGCTACTTTATTAAATAATTATTTAATAAAACTTTTAAGTAAAACAAAACTATCTTTAAGATACATATAATATTTTATTGACAGCATTTAAGACAAACTAAAGATTAAAAAAATTTAATCTGAACTGACAGATGGCTGAATTTTTACTAGCAAAGTGTTATGATAATGTTAATTATCATATAAAACCCAAATAAAACAATTATTGTCTGGCTTTATTTGCTTAGTAATAAAAATATGAGAAGACTCATCAGAAGCCATGCACACAACATACTTTACTTTCCCCATGTTCACATAACAAAATATTCAACTTTAAAATGTCTTACCGATTCATTGATGAACTAATTCTGGATGTTGATAAAGATGATATTGCATATGTGTATCTCTTATCATCCTATACACAAAATAAGCATTAAAATTACTAATATATTTGTTGGTTTACTTGTAAACTGCACAGCACAATACATACATTACTTCCATGAATGAAATACCACAAATAGAAAAGTGTCCCTGAAGCAACTATATACTTCAAAAATCTATTTTATCATTGCCATACCAATCTTAAAACACAAATATCTTCACCTTACATGGTGGAAAATAATTAATATCATCATGAGGGATAAGGCAAAAAAAGACTCCTCAGAGCTAACTACACAATTGGAAAAATACAATGTTAGATTCTAACTTCTTTATCTTAGGTAAATATATGTGTGGACAAGGTCTCAACATATGAAAATGGAATACATACCATGAAAAAATGATCCTTTCTAAGGACCAAACTACACTAGGTTAACATGAAAATAACCACAAAATATTGAAATACAATCCTCTCATGAGAAATAACTGCTAAGCATTGGGGGGAGCAAGCTCAAAATTCTCCAATGTACAACATAATTAAAATAAACCATATAATTAAAACTACATGCAGCTCACACATATTTAAAATGAGATTAAGCATATTGAAGCAGTCGGATCTGAGTTCGATCCTAGCTTCATGACATCTAGCCATAAGCCCACTTCAAACCCTAGTACTAACCTTAAATTTCCGATGCAATGAGGCTTTATACATTCAATCCACGCTAATTTCCATAAAGAATAACTTATTTCATAAATGCGTATTAAAATTAATTAGTTTCAGATTTAAATTGATCAATTCTATTAATAAATTCATGATAGAATTATTCATGAATTTATATATTATAACTGTGTGGATTGTGCGTATATATTTGTAAATTTTGAATATATATAATTGTTCGAAAGTTTCATTGCATCGGGAATGTTTGATTTTATTTTTAAATAATTTGCTAAAGTTTTATTGATTAAAAGCTACATTCTTTCGATAAGCTTTCAGATTTTCCCTTTCCAAAAACAACAGTTAAAGTTTTATTAATTAGAAAAAAAGATAAGGATTTCCTAATTAAAATCATTTTCTGATTTTAAGAATTCATTTTCTAATTAGAAAATGAATTCAAGTTATTAAGTTTGAAAGCCTTATCTAAAAACAACCAGTAAAAACATTGATAATGAAAGAAGCGCTAGCCTGAAGGCATCAGAGGACAGATATATATAGCTCTGAAAAGTTTGGAGAAGAAAAAAAGCCATCTTTGTTGTAGAGAAGTGCAGTGAACTCTATGCGTTTAAAAATCATAAATTTAAATAGTGTTTCGATCATGGTGAAGGGCTAAAACATCAGGAATCTGGCTGTGGTTCCTGAAGTCCCCTGAAAATCTTCAATGGAGCTTCTGAATCCTTTCAGGACCAATCATGCTGCTAAAATTATGAAAAGCCACTAAAATGCTGTTCCAGTAATCGACTAAATGCATGCCTACATTTTTTTCCTCACCCGGATGTGTAAACTAAGAACCATTCCTGGCAAGAAATGGGTAATATATTTCCATAATGAACCTTAAACTTTCTGGCCAGTTCTGAACTTTACTTTACACTCCCTTTAAGAGCTCTTTTCATTCTATAAATGTCATAATCTCTGTGTAAACTTACTTTTATTTATGCTATTATATCGTAATTCTCTCAACTTCTAGTCTCTAACTTTCTCTTTTCTTACTTGGCGGTTCATTTATTATATTATATATATATATATATATTTGTGTAATTTATTAATGTTGTTATTTTAATTATATACCAATAATCTTTCGACTCAATGAGCTCCTTTGTTCTATTTGCCTCACGCAAATAATATAATATTAATTCCAATAGTAGTTCTCGCCCATTAGAACTAGATTTATACAGTTCTATCAATCATCGAGTTGAAAGAAATTATTAAATGTGTGTTATTTTTATAATTGGCTAATAATAAATTATTAGCTCCGTTTCTAATCTATGCCACCGCTATTTTCTCGTTCCACTAATATTTATTTATTCAAATATAATTTTAAAATGTTTTTTATTGCGAAAGGGCCGATAAAGGAATCAAATATATTCTAATTTAAATTTCTGTTACTCGCTATTAAGATTCAGGAAGGGCACGATGATTGGGGCATAATTAATATGAGTTACAAATACACTAAAATAGTTTTCGTTAAAAGCTCATTTGACTTTGATTAAATTGATCAAGTCATCACATAGAGCATTCTATAATTGGGTTTTATTTTTCAAACGATGACTATCAAGTCATCATCTTTGAACATTGCTGATGTAGGGCAATCTTCCGCTCTGTCAGGCTGGTCAGTGATATTATTTCTGTTATTTTAAATTGTCAAGGAAGAAAGAATTTCCTCTTCTTTCATATTAGTCAAAGGGCATAAGACTTGTCAGATGCAAGCCGCCAGAGGACTTCGATCATCGACTAGCTATTATCTTTCATTTTATAGCTCATAATTCATCAGCACTGTTACCTCTCTGTTCCAGTAAAGCCCGCTCTGATGCTCATAATTCGTGATGAAGTGATTTCAATTAAAGTAGAACAAATTTTCAGTCATATTTAATTAAATAATTTTTCCAATAAAGATTAAAGTTATGCCCTAAAATATGTATCTTGCTCTTCATGAATGGATTTGCGAATGTGAAAATAAATCTCACATTCTTTTGTATAAAATTAGAGTAACAATTTCCTTTTACTAATGAATACCTTTATCTGCCTTTTATTTTCTTGTTGGGGGCATAGACATAGACTTTCAAATATTGCATAATATTCATTAGCATATAATAAGGACCGCCACTCATATTATAATTATAAACTTTGTTTAAGGACTAGAATTAATTAATTTAATCTTTATTTAAAATTCAAACCAAACAAATTATTATTATTAAATATTTTCTAAACACACTTGATTTCTTAAGTCTTTTTATTCATAATTATTTTAATGTTAACCCTTTAACTGCTAATTATATTATTGGTTGTATGAGGTAAAAATCAAATCTTTTAATTGGCCAACTCACAAACTGAAGACAAAGCCTATTGTTAAAACATATTCGCCTATAATATTAAATTCAACTCAGATACGTTTATAAAAAGTATATTACTAATTTTTCAGGTTATGAAAGAGAACGAAAGTTCTTTCAAAAATAAATTGCTATTTATTTATTATAAAATATATTCAATTTCAGCAAATATAAAGCGAATGTCTAAACAAAAAAGTGCTGACGCAAACGCTTTTTTTCAATTTTACGTTCTGGAAAAGTAAAGATTTCTTTTTGCTAAATCTTCAATATTTTTACTAAAATCTTCAATATTTTTTGAAAATAATTTTGTTTTTTTAGTATATTTTTAAAAAAATTATTTTAATTTCTCATTTTATATTTTTTTAATACTTTAAATTACATTCGAAATGAAAATCTCAGCGTTTTTCTTTATTTTTTTTGATCAGGCGGTTTCTTTGTTCTTTCCAGCCAATCAGAATGTCTTTTTCGGCTGAGAGCCGGCTGACATCCAATCACCGACAAGGTTCTTCTTTGTTTAGTTTTAAATGCGGTTTTTTTGATTTTTTACTTGTAAAATAATTCAGAAGAGGGCACCATCTTACAGAACTTTTAAAAACCTAATCAATAACTGTTAAACGAATATTCTACCATTAAAACTAGCAGAATTAGAGTGATGTCAGATGTCGACGAGATGCCTCGTAAGAGGTGGTTGAAGAATTAATGCTCGCTGTCTGTGTTGGTAACCTGAACATATACATATGATTTGATTTAAAATTATTTTAGTCATTTATTATCAGATATTAATGTCAGTTCAGGGGTCTCTGATCCTCACCAACCATTGAGCTAGTTTCTTGGCACCTAGCACTGTGCTGTCGATTTAGATTTCTACTAATCTGAGCTAGTGAGTTGGGTTTGAATTCAGTTTGAACTGACTGAGTTTGGATCCGACTTGCGGTTCTTTTGGTGGGTTTTTCGACTGGTACAATATATTCTAGGCAAAAACAATGACAAGACAAAAACAATTAAATCAATCTTCACTCTCTAAAAATATATACATTAAACAATATATGAAACCAATAAATTACTATAAGTCAAATGACTATAGAATATTTTAAATAGCATAATAAAAATTTTGTAATTAATAAAAAAATACACATACTCCATAAAATAGCATAAAATTTTATAAACTAAATGGACATAATTAACATAGACAAATATTGCTAAATATAAAACTAACAGATACCTTGTCATATAAAAAATTTCATAATGAAATTATTATATCATAATAAACTACTGATAAATCATACTGTCTGTTTACCCATAAATAAAGTATTAATAAACAATACTCATAAATGTAAAAAAAAAGTATCTTTACATGGACATGAATATCTCATAAGTGACTTTAAGTCAACAATAAAAAAAATATATATAAAATTTACCTTCTCTATCATAAAAGCAATTAAATAATTATGTCATAAATTATAAAAAAATAACTTGGCATAATATTTAAAGTAATAGAAGGTAATAATTAAAAAAATAATAAAGTATATATATATTTTTAAAAAAAGACACCCATAGTTTTTTATTGAAGTCCTTTCCATGGTGAGCAATCTGACATGGGCAAATAATCTATTTTTCCAGTGAATTATTTTAAAAAGTGATGCTTCCATACTTGTCATATTTTTTTAAAAGAAATTGAGAGCAAGTATGATCTTCTGAGACAAACAATATATAATAGAAGTACAACAAATAGTTTCAGCAAAGATTTGGATCAAGGTTTATGTAAAAAAAATTAGTTAGCTTGTTTCGAATATTTCAATTTTAACAGGAAATATCATTAGGAGAATTTTCATTTAATTTTGTCCATGGTTATATACTGGAAAAATGATCAGCTTCTTCATTTATTAAGTCATTTTAAATATTATCTTAAACTTGCATTCTGTTCACTCAAGCATTTAATTACAGTAATGAAAAAAATTACTATCTACTTTAAACATCTGCAATTTAAATAGTTCTGTTTCATAATGTATAATATTACCATACATTAAAATTATGTATTTTTTCAATAAAGCTTCATATTAATTTATTCACTTAACCTATCTTTTAAATGTTCTTTTGCAAACTTTAATAAGGTAAACACACAATAAAGTTCATCTTCTTTTATCAATTAGGCAAGTCAGCATTTAAAAGGTCTTTATCATGAGAATATTTTAAAATAAATTCACTTAAATAGTGATGAATTGCGCATTTTAAGATTAGCAAATGTTAATGTCCATTGAAGCAAATTTTTTTTTATCTTTAAATTCAATTTCAAAAAGTCTTTCCATCGCTTCTCGGCCTTTTGGCTAAGATCAAAGTGTAGTATCTGTTCTTATCAGCTTAATATCTGATACGCTCCCTAATGGGGGCCAGAATATTAAACTGATTTTTGGAATTAGGGGGAGAGTTAGGGGCTTGCTTCGCCTCCGCCACGGGTTGACCTGGTATTGCAGTACTTCCAGGAACGATCCATTTCTCTTCCCGGAGAAAGAAAAAAAAGTCTTTCCACAGTTAATTTAAATCTTATTTTACTAAGGGTGAGACATAGAAAGTAAAATGATCCAGTTTTGAAAAACAACATAAAACATATTACCTTTTACTTCTTTAAATTCTCATTTAAGCATGGTTGAATAAACTGAATTAATAAAAAGCAACTATTTTCCCTAAGCATTTTGTTAACTCTTTAGATGCTTCTGAATTACATTAGGTATAAAAAACAAAACACATTCTTTAGCCATGCATTATTAATTTAAAAAATAATAAGTTTTAGAAAATTAACACTTTAAATATAAAAAATACTATTTTCTTGAGGTGCAAGCATGCCCAAGAGATCAGCACCAGACGAGAGAGTAGCAGCACACACATGTACTGACAATTTTAATCTTTTATACCTTCATTTTGATAGTCATCTTAATTAGACACACCTAAAATTCTGACATCTATCAAAAATATGTAAACTACTACATGGAATTAATTAAGAAAATTACATAATTTTGTTCTATTTTTAAATACCAACTTTTAGTTGACCTTAACTTCTAAAGCAATTATTTAATTAATTAAAAAAACTGAAACAATAAAATGATTAAATCACCACTTTTAAATTTATTTATTAGAAGATCTTTGGATTTATTTTAAAACACTTTTATGATTAAATTAATTATTCATTTATTTTTGGAATACTTAATGACTAAAATTAACTTTATTTGTAACAAATAATATTTTATTAAATAACCTCACACATGTACAAATTCACACACACATGCATACAGGAAATTGCATTACCTCTTTTAAATTTAATGTTTAATAAGTAACTAAAATATTTTTAACTAAATTGATATTATCTAAAATAAAATAATCAGCTTTATTCAGATATTTTAAATTCTATTAAATAAAAATAACTCAACAAAATTATTAATTACATTGAAATGAATTTAATAATTATATTATAACACAAATAAGTTCACAAACTATCTTACACACTTTAAAGCCTAAAATTAACTTCATTCAGTCCTATATTATCTCTAATTCTGTTTACTTTTCACTCTCTATAAAATTATACATAAACTAAGCATTAATTTTTTATATTAAATATTAGAGCTATATTTTTATAATAACTTTTAAGTTTATATCTTATATATTTTGTACTTATAATTATTTGACTGGAGTAAATTATGTCAATGAAATAAAATTTAGATAGCATAATTTATACATTTTATTGGCACAATAAATTTTATCCCTTTCTCTTCTTTATTTATTTATTTAAAATAACATGAACTTATAAAGTTAAGATAGTCAACTAAGACAATGAGCAATAGCACAGGGTCACAATATATATATTGAACCGGATTGAAATCCGATTCAATGGTATTACTACAAATAAAAAAATAAGTTTTTAATTTTCACTAAACTTAATTTTTGTTAAATCTTATTTAATGTTTAAATTTTTATTATTATTTAAAAAGAATACGTGTATCAAAATACATATGCGTTTATATGTAAAATGAATCATTTTAATGCTGCTTGTTTTTAAATCCATTTTATTATTAAAAACAAGCTGGCTAGTTAATTACATTCCTGTTGCTTTTATTTTATTATTGTAAATTAATTCTAAAAGCGGAGATTTGATTTTTATGTAGTTGTTTTCATTTCAATAATCCCTGGGTAGAATTCTTAGATTAGATTGAGCTGGAGATTAATATTTGCCCTGCCTTAGGTGTAGCATTCAACAACAAGGAAAGTGTTTCATGGGAAATGGAGCAAGGTATAAATAGCCCCAAAAATTTGGACAGTTAGTTAATTATTCTTAACTAGACAAGCTATTTCTCAAGTGAAAGTTTATATCAGTGCAGACATTTAAATTCTTCAAGGAAATTCGCTGTTGTTAAATCCTTTTGCTTGCAACAAGATGACAAATATTATACATGTTATCACCACCAGAGTGGCTTGCTAACTTAACAAAAGACATATCTAACTTTCAAATTTGCTCCACTAATGCCTTAAACATCTAGAAGAAGCCAGAACCTCTTTAACTTTACCTTGCCACTGTCTAAGAACTTGAAATGAACTAAAATAATAGTGCACACTCTATGTGAACATTGTTTTTACCGAAAGGTTACTATTTTCTTTTTTTATTCTTCCCAGGGTAAATTAATTCTCATTAAATCTCTGCTCAATTTAATCATAAATATGTATTCATAAACTTAAGTAATCTATTTAGCCTCATATTTAATATTTGCTGTGTTTTCTAGTATTTTGTAGTGTGTCTTGGAATCTTAGTTTTAAGATTCCAAGTTACTTTCAATTTTTGTTTATTGGAGAGTGACGAGTGAGTTTTCTATTTTTATGTAAAACTTTTTATAAATGCTTTGGCAGGCATGCATTTTATATGCTTACCTGTAATTATATTATTATTCAATAATTAATTTTAAACTCTGTGGTGCCCTATTGCAAACCTCCAAAAATCTTTTGGCTGGTGACTTTATTGTCTAATTTTCCGCAGGTGGAGATTTCGTTTCTTATATCTCTGAAAGCGGAAATTAGAATTGTGTTTTTCTTTGTAATTTATAAGTTGTCAGCAGGAAGATAATATTTACCCCTTTTTAAATTACAGGTGAGCAATACTTTCATTCTGCTAAAGTATTTAAAACTTTTAATATTTTCATACTCAGGTGCAATCTCCGATAGATTTATTTTTGTATTGATTACATGTGCTTTAAATTTATCAGAGCGTGTACTCAGAATTTGTTTGTAAGTTTATTTTCTTTAAATGCTGGGGCAGACGTAACTGTTTTTCTAATTATTTGCTCGTCTCCTATTGAGACCTTTAATTCTTTTTAGAGTAATTTTCACCAATCGTTTGGCTGGGATTCACCAGTTTTAATTGTTTTCCTTTCTTTTTCAATCATATTTTTTGGTTGTTCTTGGGATACATCAATCACCTTTATTTTAAATATAATAATAGGTGCAGCTTCTACTGACACTTGACATTCAGAGTCTGAAACATTTTTTTTTTGGGTCTCGAAAAGCTCGTTGGCACTGGTTTTGTTGATTTGTTTCAAGAACGTATTGTTTAAATATCTGAAAGTGAAAACCAATGTTTGGGTAAATCCTCGGCTGAATAAAATTTGCTTCCTCCCTTTATAATTCATTTATTAGAAGATCAGTCAGTCTGTCATAGCTTTGCCTTTAGTATTCCTGGTACATGCCTGAGTTAACCCTATTTATTGTGTCAATAAATTATACTTCATAATTTATTTTCTCTTAATAAAATTTTAGAATTTGTTTAAACTTAATTTGGCTGACGTTTGTCTTTGTGCTTTTGTCTCAATTGTCTAAACAATTTAAGATCTCTTGTTTCTCACTGAGTCTAGTCGGCGCAAACCATCATCATCATCTATTCTGATCACAGTAAACAAATTTTCCAGACACGTAATGATCTGGTGGCGCCCTCTGTTTCAGAATAGATTGATATACGAAATTAAAATCTTTCGTCTGGCACAATATCTATATAACATCAATGATAAATACTGACTTAAAAACTATCATACAAGTCCTTTATAATATGTCATAAAATTATTAAAAAAATAATAAATGCAATTAAAAAGTTGTAGAAATTGGAGCAAAGATGTGTCATGCAATCAATATTGGAACTGATTTTACATTTCACTAAAGACTGATCCTGATTCTAAATAAAGCTGCATTATAAAAAATCTGATTAAAATCATTTAAGAATAAAAAATATGGTCAAGTTAGAGATATTTTTGAAGTTCAATCTATTTTCAGAGCCATCTACTGTAAAATTGATTAATCAATATACACAAGTGCTATCTTATTCACAGCACAGTAAGATGTCATGGAACTGATACATTTCTCATTCAGCAGCCATCTTTTTTATATCAAGAATGAAAGGTAGTTACGAACTGAGAAATATATTAGGCTGAACCTTTATCAAATAAGAAACAGTGATCCAGAAACTGATTTGGAAATCTGGATAAAATAGCCATAGATGTAGACCTATCACTATCACATGATGTTTGTTGAGACATTGGTGTTGTTCTATTCAATTTTTAATAATAAATTTAATGATTTAATTTTTTTTTTTAAAAAAATTTGTCATTATGTGTTTTTTTTTTTAAATTTAAATAAATTTGCACATTTTGGAAATATTTACCTCTATTTTTGATTTATGATTTATACTGTAAGTATTAATACAGGATGTCTTTCTTGAAACTTTATGCACTAAAAGTGTTCAATGATTTTTTAAAATTGTATTTAATAATTTACTATCATTTCTAATTTATTATCTATTAATACTATTTTGTTTGTTGTTGTTGTTGTTTTTTTAAAAAATTAAATAAAAAAATATAATAAATTCTATGCCAAAAAGTGAATATTGTGAATCAAAAGTCTGTCTGCTAAAATACATTATATTAAAACAATAACATTTTATCACATTTTCAATATACTAATGTCACATTTTTCTCTGCTTTGCATATTTGATATCTTAATAGAATGATGGACTCTGGAGCTCAAAATCCACCAATCCTTATCTCTTACTTCTATTGCTCAAATGTATGAAATTTTGAACAATAAATTATTCAATTATGTTATTTTTCCTATCTCACTTAGTGAAATAGAAGAGTGACAATCTGTATAATTCAAAATTCCATAGATATGGCACTAACTTTGTCATTTCAGTGACTGATCTTCTTATGAGATCCTGAGCATTAAAGTTATCTGATTATCTTCCCTGCATGATATAGTACAGTGGAAGACCCTTGAGTTTAGGGACTATGGATTGTGGATTCATATCTATTATTTCTGGTGCTCAAACTTCTTATGAATTTCCAAACAATAAACCATTTCATTTCTCGTTATAATTTTCTTTTTTCTGATTTGTTAATCTCACTTTCAAAATAATTTTTTATTTTATTTATAACTAAAACATTATATGAAACTCTAGGATTTTTTTTTTTTATATAATCTTAAAATTTGGTGATAACAAATTCCTTCTAATTATTATTAATTTTAAATGCAGTCAAGTTTATAACAACTTCTGTAAATCGCATTAATGAGTCAGCAAAAAAGTAAACAAAACAAACAGAAAAAAGGCATGGCAAAATAGAAGGATGATTAAAAAAACAGACAGACTCTGATTATAAAGACTGACAGAAAGAAAAGATGACACTTAATAAACATTCCAGTATAAGACAAAAAGCTCAATAAAAAAGATAAAAAATTGATTAAATTTAACTGAGACACTCTTGAGTTTTTCCTGTTCCTGCTTACTAGATGTAAGGTTTTCGACAATTTTCATACCATTTGGAAAGCTTTCTGTCTCAGTGAAAACCATTCAGTCAATAAGCAAATATTCACTGCATCATATTCTAATGGCTTAAGAATAATAGGGAAGGTAGACATCACTCTTGCAAATTTTATTTTTATTGCACTTTGTGTGCAGAATAAAATCATAATTAGAATGATTTTTCTGATTACAAGAATTTTAATT
Organism: Epiperipatus broadwayi; assembly: GCA_028023455.1. Taxonomy (NCBI): domain Eukaryota; kingdom Metazoa; phylum Onychophora; class Udeonychophora; order Euonychophora; family Peripatidae; genus Epiperipatus; species Epiperipatus broadwayi. The sequence goes on along the minus strand of JAQFVV010001027.1, from coordinate 65,546 downwards.
GTATAAGCAATTAGAATAATAATAAAAAAACCTAAAAAGTTTAATAAAAGTAATCAAAAGGTTTAAAAACTGAACCTTGATAATAATTAATAGTGATAAATTAATGGCAACAATTCATTAATATAAAAAAATAAAAATAATGTAATTATTAGTTGCTCAGGGGGTCATATAATGTTAAGCATTATAAGTAGCAAGATTCACTTTGATCTAATCCCTCTAACTTTTGAGGCCAACATTCTACTATTGAACTCAATTGCACAGAGCAAAATTGATTCATTTGCAGTCATTCAAAATAAATATGTATTTTAAACAAATACAATCATTTATATATTACTCGGCTTCATTAGCTGCTGTCTAACTTTTTCTGCACTAAATCTTTATAAAAAACTTTAACATTTTCCTAACTGTATTATTTTTAGTATCATATTCTCACAAAATTTCTCAATAAATGCAATCAAAATTGCCCTTCTTTAGAAGATCTTTAGAATAATCTGTATAATTAAAATGAACTTTGTCATTTTGATGAAAACCATACAATTATCATAAAACTTTTTAAAAAGGGTCTTACTTTTCATCCACTTGTTATGCCGAATCTAATGGAATTGCCTTTTTACAATTGTAGATTTAATTTCATTTCAATGAATGCTCAATGCACACATGATCTTGCTAGTTATTGAAATATTTAAATGAGTATTTATTCTATAGCGATAGGCGATCTATGTCTCGTTTCCATATAATAAATTTAGCAGATATTTCCAAAATTCAAATAATTTTGTTGTCATGAACAATCATTCTAAGCGCTAAATAATATTCTCGACAATTAATGGCTGAAATAATAAAAAAAAAGTAATATTATTTTTTGTTGATAAAACAGATTAATAATATTTATTGTTTTGTCGTTTGCTACTATTTGAATCAAAACAAATTTCCTGTAAAAATTGGTTCATGCATATTTTATGTAAAGGATTTCTAAGTAATTACAATCTAAACTGTTGACTGTTTTTCACTTTATTGAAGAAGACATTTGGACTGAGTAAAGATTTACTGACTTTATTGCAAATAAACAATTGATGAACTGTAACAGTTAACAAAAAATAAATAAAATAAACCTTTTCTTTGGAGGACAGACTATTTATCAAGATTACGTAAAAAAAAATACGCACACATTTATAAAATCTTAGTATATATTTGTATACTCACGTCGATCTTATATTATACATATTGAAATTATTTTAACTCAACAAAAGATTATATAATATATGTACATAAAAAAAATTGTACGGCTATGGCAAGATATAAATTTAATTGGGAAGAGGGAGTAATGGTTTTACAATATTTTTATATTCTAGCACGTGTGCGGCGCAACTGTTCCCAAAAGCTATTAATAAAATAAAAACAATCGAGCTGAGCGCTTTCAAAGGATCTTTCCTTCATAATCATAGCTTGCTATTACGTTTAATGATATGCAAATATGCTAATTCCATTTCTTCGATAAAGCATAGCACGTGTCCTTTCTATTTATGGCATCCTTGTCTCGTGAGATGAAGAAGGCCTCTTTGATTTTTCTCTTAAGGTCATGTTTCTCTCTACACACAATTGTGGGATTGTCTGGAATGCACTCATGCTGACTTGTGCTCTGGTGCTGATAGAAAACTGAATAGGTGGAAGGATTGTTGAGAGCTCTATTGTATGAATATTTAGGTTGTGCTAATCGTGTGGACAAAGATGCTCTGCTTTCCCCATAATATGTGCCTTTACAATTATTGTTGGAACATGCAATATTATATACTGTGTGGGGGGGTCTGTTTGTCTTTAGTGTTATTAATTAAATTGTTGGAATTTGGAGGGGTTCGAAAACAAAGCTGATATCTGTTGTTGAGGATGGAATGCAATTTCTTGTGTAAATTGGAGATATATGGAAGCAATAATCTGGGTTTATCCTGTGTGATGTGAGTGTTAAGCTGTTTATTCTGTATATGTAAAAAAAAATTGTCAACAATGGACTGCCTGAACCCTAAATTCAATAAGTCATCTCTGTATTTTATTACATTTGCTTTTGTGTCAAATCCATTTACTTCTGTTTCTAATCACGACTCAATCCTTTTTTCTTTCCAAAAATATACAGTACATATAGCCATATAATTCTATAATTAAAACCACTTCTTTTCTTTTCAAAAACTTTATTTGATGTATATATATATATATATCCACTTATTTCCAACGTTTCGACTATCTTTACTCTATAGTCATTTTCAAGGATCTAGAAAAAACATTACATTATAAACAAACTTCACATAATAAAACCAAAAAACAAAAATAATCAAAAACAATATAAAACATATAAACCCCATAAAATTTAAAAATAAATAAAATACATTAAAAACAATTAAATTAAAAACACAAAACATACACCACACTTACTTGACTCCCTTTTTAAAAAATTTCCCCTTTTTACATTTTCTTTTATCCAAAAAACCAATTGTTACAATAAAAAACTTATTTCCTTTTTCTTTCTTATATACTTCAAAAATGAATTTATTTCCAAAAATAATTATTTATTCATGTCTTATCAAATTCTATTTAAAACAGGTTTATATCTTTTTATATATAAACTCTCTTTTACCATTCTTTCTTTATACAATCTAACCCCCTTCAACATTTTAAAATGTAAAAAGGGAAAATTTTTTAAGAAGGGAGTCAAGTAAGTGTGGTGTATGTTTTGTGTTTTTAATTTAATTGTTTTTAATGTATTTTATTTATTTTTAAATTTTATGGGGTTTATATGTTTTATATTGTTTTTGATTATTTTTGTTTTTTGGTTTTATTATGTGAAGTTTGTTTATAATGTAATGTTTTTTCTAGATCCTTGAAAATGACTATAGAGTAAAGATAGTCGAAACGTTGGAAATAAGTGGATATATATATATACATCAAATAAAGTTTTTGAAAAGAAAAGAAGTGGTTTTAATTATAGAATTATATTGCTTTTGTGTCTGCCTCAATTTTACATAACAACCTGTTTCTGTGCAAAAAAGATGGTAGGCTGGATAATTTATGTTCTATTGGTGTGTTAGATTGGGGGTGTATATGGCATCTGATCTCCAATGGTTTGATGGCCATACTATAATGACAGTGGTTATTTTCTCTTTGTACATTGACATCAAGATATTTAACTTGTTGGTGAGTGTCTTCAGTTGTGACATTCACAACTAACGCTGTGCTGGTTTCCAATTCAACTTTGATCCGTGTGATGATCTCAGGGGTGACAGCAATGAATAGGTTGACATTAAGATATTTAACTTGTTGGTGAGTGTCTTCAGTTGTGACATTCACAACTAGCACTGTGCTGGTTTCCAATTCAACTTTGATCCGTGTGATGATCTCAGGGGTGACAGCAATGAATAGGTCATCCACATATCTAATGTATATTAGAAAGCACTTCAAGGTTTAAACCAGGTATGATCTTCCTCTCATAGTAGTTCAGGAAGATGCTGGTAACTACACCACTCAGTGATAAACCCATAGGCCAGCCTGGTTTCATGGAGAACCACTGGTTTCTGAAAAATGCCACAATGTTGTTGTCCAACCAACATAGAAAGTCATGGATGAAATCTATTTGAGATTGAGCTATTTTTTTGTGCAAAAAGTTCATCTCTGACAATTTGGATCGACTTGTCTCTATTGACAGTTGCGCCACACACGTGCTAGAATATATATATTTCCCAAAAGTAAAAAATTATTTGACGTAATATTTTTATATGTAAAATGAAAAATTTCTCTTCTCACTGCAGTTTTTTTTAATGAAGGATCCTGATTTGGATTCAAATATTGTGTACAAAAATAATACTTTTACAATTAAAACAATAAGGCACACATCTGAATTGCCCAAGATCAGTATATAAACAAAACTATTCAAAATTATTATTTTTTGGCTAAATACTTAAATAGATATTAGCATTAGATTGATAGAAGACAACTGCAGAGTATATAAGAAAATTAATAAAATATCACAAATTACTAAAAATGAGTATAATAAACAAAAATAAAAAGTCTAAAACGAATTCAGAAAAAAAATATGTTTTACATATTAAATAAATAATAATGAGAAAAGAAATGATGAGACATCAATACAAAGATAAAATAAAATATAGTCAGCACATTTTACATTTCTTTGATCACATCAGATTAACTTAGAGTTAGTTAAGGATAACTAAATATTGTTTCCCAACAATTATGGATCAGCCATTTAAAAAAAAATCTAAGCTTATTTAAAAATTATCAGCTACTTGAAATTACCAACATATTTCATCTAGATGTGAACCTATGTGGGAATTGCATACAAACGTGTTACCATTATATCTCAAACCCTTGATATCTATAATATTCATCAATATAGCAGAACAACATTATATTTAGTTACAAATTATGGAAACACTTAAAAAAATTATTATACACTTACCATATTATAAAAACTCTTCAAAGGATTTATTTTAATACAGAGTAAAATTTTTATATAAAAATTTAGAATTTTTCTATAAAAATTTAGAATTTTAGAGTATATAAAAATTATGCTATATAGCACTGATATTTTTTAAAATATAGGTTTTAAGAAAACTTCATATATTAACAAAATATGAAAGTGGAATTTAACAATATCAATTTATATATTACCCAATTTTTAAATGATACCTAATAATAAAGATAATATGGAGTAAATGGAGAAGAATTTAGTATATATATATATTGTATCTATATTGATATAGGCACAAATAATTTTTATCTAAAATTATTATTAAAGTAATCTTTCATAAAAGAAAAACATAAAATTAAATGTTGAAAAGTTTATTGCAGCTTGTTTTCGAAAAAGATAAGAATTAAATAGTTTTCTAGCGTTAGTTTTTGAAATAAAAAAAGCTACAATTAATTAATCAAAAGGGGGGAGGGGAGTCTTGGTTTGAAAAATGAAACTAAAGGTTTACAAAAGGAAATAAATAGTTTTTATTAGTATTCGTAAAAATATAATTTAAAAAGTTAAAACATACAAATCTCTTTTCATTCAAGTTTAATTAAAGAAAAAATAATGTTAAAACTAATATATGTGCGTATATATATGTGCGATTGTCAACAATAGAATAAATGTTATTATAAATAAATGAAAGTTAAAGAAGATTATTATTAAAAAACATGGCAATGGTTATTAATTAAAATATAAAACAACATCTCTGCATGGCTATTACTAATTAAGCAATCTTCCAAAACACGTTTATCAAAGGATTAATTGATAAAGAATTTCGACAACAGATATTTGCCAGAGGATATTGAAAAGAAAACACTTCATTGGTATAAATACTGAATATTTTATCGGACAATCAGTTGAGACAGTCAGTTCACAAATTTATTGAGTGAGTGCAGTTCAGAAATTAATTGAGCAGTTAACAAACAAAATGCAGTGTTGAGAAGATCTTAGGAACGCACGTTTATCTCCAGCCCAGATGTCCTAGAAAACAGCAGATCTGCCCGTGAAATAATGTCAGCTTAACATCTTAGAAAATCTCCGTCAGTATCTAATTGTCTCCAATAGTAATAATCGTGAAAATCAGGAAAGTCATCAAGGAAAAGTCCCAGCCGGCTGGTAAGCATTCATAATGGAAATATCCTCACCGAAAGCAGCCACCAAAGAGAACAAAATTCTACGTCTACATTCAAAAGCCTAGGTAAAAACATTTGCTTATTTCGTTTATACTGTAATAGCCATTGCATTGCATTAATTCATACGAATCTTTCAAGAGTCTAATTATATGAACTCTATATCATACATAAATGAACTATTGATGTGTGTGATTAAATTTCAAATACTATGTAGTCCTTTATTATCATTATTATGTGTGTGCATGAGTTAATATGTGCGTGATCCTTATATCAATATTATTAGTCAAAGTAGATAAATTCCCAGTGTTCTGTTATGAAAATATTCAAGAATATTTAAACTATTTAGAATGTTAATTTAAAATATGCGTGTGTTTTATTAGAAGTATAAAATGTTTAAATTTAGTAAATAAATGTTAGTTAATAAATTATCTTTCAAATTAAACTTTATTTGTCGGTCAATTCTTTTTATCAATTCCCTTTTATCAAGTCTTTTAACCACTAATTAAGTATAATCTATTAGTGATTACAAACAACTGAGCTAGTCGTGGATTTAGGTGTTGAGTTAGTGGCCACTGTTCAAAGTGCATTGTCTATTCTTTTAGTATTCTTTTAGAATAAGCAGCTGGCACCCGTGTTTATACACAAACAAAAAAAAGTGTTTTGAACTTGGTGTTGAACTCAACAGCCGAGAAGAAGCTATGTCCTGGAAATGTAACGCTAGTTATATACTTTATAGCTATCGTTTGGGCATACATACTCTCCGAGTATGTTCTTCTCTGCCTAAGAGACTGGTGTTTCAAATGCACATATTCGAAAATGGTTCAATATATATATTAACTCTCACATCTGAGTTTACAGGTATTGCTTTTATGTGAATATTTTTATTTATTATATATTATAAAATATTAAAAGTCATGTATATCAAATAAATTTTAAAATGTTAACAATAAGTGTAAAACTAAAATATATTACAATTTTTTATTTTAAATTATTACTATTTTAAATAAAAATAACATTGCTATAGAAACTAGTCGCAATTGACAGGAGAGAGGAGGATAAAAACACTAAGTTCATCTGATTTTCCAAGAAAGGGAGGGATGATTGTTACTACTTCTTGATTGCATCACTTATTGTATAGAAGCCAGTAAAAATGGTAATAAATATTTAAGGAAATATGCATTTTGTAAAATAGAAAACCCTCCAGAATGCCCTCCTTAATCTTTCCAGCATGGTAGCTGAACATAGAAATGCCTTAAAATTAACTTTGATTCTGCTGATCTGTTCATTACAATCTAATGCTGAAGAAATATTTGACATTTACTTGCTACAAAAACAAAAAAAAACTAGCCATCTAAATTGATTGTCACATAGAAATGTACTTCTGTAATTAGTCTGCCACTACTTATTTAGATGGTCATAGGAAAATTGCAATGGAGACTCACATAGGAAAAACTGCCATGGGATAAATCAAAAGAAGTTAAAATGTTAATAGTGTTAGCAGTTAAAATTGATTATTTTAATGGCTGCATATCCACATTTATGAAAACAGAAATATATGTGAGCTCACAAAGATATTAAGGTAATTAACTGAACTTTCTATTAACCTTCTCAATCAGTTATTATAAAGCTACAAAGATTTTTCCCTTCTCATCTGTAGGTACTTCATAGTATTTTAAATGTAATAATAATAATAATAATAATAATAATAATAATAATAATAATAATAATAATAATTATTATTATTATTATTATTATTATTATTATTATTATTACTATTATTATTATTATGATAGAATGACAGCCTGTTAAGCTAAATTGCGCAGACGCTGTGAGAATGTTGTTAATAAATGAATACCTTCGAACAACCACATGATATAGTATTTATATAAGAGTAAAAGGATCCCTTTTACTCTTATATAAATACTATATCATGTGGTTGTTCGAAGGTATTCATTTATTAACAACATAAATGAATACCTTCGAACAACAACATGATATAGTATTTATATAAGAGTAAAAGGATCCCTTTTACTCTTATATAAATACTATATCATGTGGTTGTTCGAAGGTATTCATTTATTAACAACATTCTCACAGCGTCTGCGCAATTTAGCTTAACAGGCTGTCATTCTATCATAATTATAATCGCACGCAAGACGTTATAAAATAAATGCTTATTATTATTATTATTATTATTATTATGCTTTTGGTAATTAAAGTTATTGTTACATGATCATATTTCCTATACTAGCACATTAATTGTTGATAAACAGAGAAACTAGTCTGGGGATATTGGATGAGTAGGCATTAGATAGGGATTTTATGCACAAGCCTTCTGGCATCCATTGATTACTCTGTTTAGCACAGGTGGCAATACTGTATGGAGAGTTTTGCTAAAGTTATTGTTGTTATTAATAATTTTGTTGTTTGATTATTTTTCATCCAAAGTCCAAGCTGATTATTTATTTTGTTAATGTAATAATAGTATTAGATGAAGGGGGATAACGGTAGGAAATATAATTAAATCTGCATAGAGATTGTTTTTCATGTATGCTCAATTTGATCATTACTTGCGACTTTTTGATCAATTAAAAATAAAATGCGTCTAGTCATTACACCATGTACACATTCACCTGTTAGTTATCTTTAAATTCCCTAGACTAAAATTAATTCACAAATATTGTATTTCTCATTTTATTGTTAATTTGATTATTACTAATTGTTAATAGGGTTAGTTACCATTACATCTGGGAGCCTTGTTCTGGGATTATCTTGATTAAAACAAACAGGGATTGAGCACAGTTTAGTTAGAAAGTATATATATATATATATTACTAGTATTTGGAAAAATATAAGCTAATCATTGAAATATGGAATATAAATACTTGGTCAGATGAGAAATATAATCCTTTATTTTGTTATAAACAAAAATAAGAATAAATCAATAAAGTCATAAGTGTTTTAGACAGCAATAGTAATAGAAATAGATTAGTAGAGATATAGTAATATGCAAATAAATAAAATAAGGAATTAAAATTAAAGTACATTGCAATTTTAGAAAGATTACATTCTGAAAAGAGTGGTGGACATTCTATGGCCAGTAAGTAAGAGAAGAAAAATTATCAGAGTTTTATACATATGTTTTTAAAATTTTATAGAAAAGTTAATAGCTAAATTGAGTATAAATTATATTTATGCTTACTTATGCTGAAGTGAAAATGGAAGTTCAGAGAAATGAAACAGAGATTCATAATATCAGTTTATGAAGATGATCATCAACATGATCATGGAAGTAAATTAAAAATTAAAAAAAAAACAAGATGAAGATCTTAAAACACAAAATAAAAAAAATGAAGAGAACATAGAAATCATGTTCACAGAAATGAAAAGCCAAATAGAGTCAGACAAAAAAAATAAACAAGAGATAGAGTAATTAAATGAACAAATAATAGATAGGTTGGAAAATGATTTTGTAGAGTTAGAAAGTAAAATTAATGACATGTCTTGAGGTCCAACTGAATAAAGATGATAAAAACCAGCTGATAGAGGAAATTAGAAAAATATAATGAAGAAATGTTGTAGCTGAGTAAATAGACAAAGTTAATTGTAATATAATTTCAGAATCATGAGAGATAAATATTCAATCTAAGTTATTAGATGAAATAAAGATAAATGCCTGACTGTATTAATTAAAGATGATATGATGTTGATACCCTAAATAACTTTAAAGTTAAAGCAGAAACTTTGAAAAATGATGCTTGCATTATAGTTGATTGCATATGAATACATACATAATAAAAGTAACAGTGAAAAAATGTCTGATTTGAAAAATGAATTAAGTTATTTAAATGTTAAAAAAATGGATGTCCAAGAAAATCACTTTAATAGAGTCAAATATAAAAGTATTTTGTTTGGTAAACCATATAATAAAAGTACTAGGAAACCACCCATATTAAAATTTAGAGAACTAAAAAAGACAAACCCAGAGCTAAGGCAAATAATTAAACTAAGAAAATCATCCAGTAAGAAATTAAATTCAAGAACTCATCATGTGAGAATAAAACTAAATAGTACAGCTATAAAGCATAAAATAAAATACTCATTTTTTCTAAAGATGAGTCAGAGTTAAGTCATTCTGAGTGAGGGCCTGCATATTAATAAAAATATTTAGAGAAAGGCAAAGTTTAATCCTTCTATGCTTCCATGTTGATAATACTGGACTTGTTAATGGGTACTTGATATGGAAGAATGAACAAATAATTTATATAGTATACATTACAAAAGTAGATACTACTTACTGAACATCGAAAATGATTGTTTTAAAAAATAAACTTTACTGTTCAAATGTTAATAATAGTTGACAAAGAAGTTATGATAAATGGATTAGATATTTGCTAAGGCATATAAGATACTATATAACTTGAACCTAAAACCAATTATACAAGTTTATAAATGGATTATCATATTGCTTTCTGTATTGATGATGAATAGAGAATGTTTCATTATTTTGAGGTTGTCATGTTGTATTGATACTTCAGAGTTCTTATCACAGCATTGTTCCCAACCATATTATATTTATATTTGTCAGCCTTTAAGTCTCAAAAGTGAGCTAGGTATAGTCTTATATTTATCAGCTTCTTCTCAAAAGTGAGCTAAGAATAATCTTATATTTGTTAGCTTCTATGTCTCAAAAGTGAGTCTGGTATATTTTTATATTTGTTGGCCTGTAAATCTCATAATAGAACAAGACTTTATTTAAATACATTTTTTATTATATAGTTTGGTTGATATTATATTTGTGCTCAAGATAACTCTCTTGGTGTTTATATTGCATGATATACTCATTGTCAGTGGGAGATTTTTTTTATTTATCGCAACATTGCAGGTGGATGATCAAATCCAATAAGTAATTTTTATGAAATTAATGAATTTTTTTTTTATATCCATACCGATGTAAATGTCATCTAGACTAAGAATAACATTATTTGGTATGTTCATACCAGCTTGGAAGTTTATTTCCAAAGAAATATGGTTAAGAGTGACATTATTGTAAAATTAAAAAAAAAAAATTTTTAGAGTAGAAATAAAATTGAGCAATTTTTATGGCTAAATCAATTCTATTTTATTACTAAGTGGAGGAGAAGCAAATGTAATCCTCATGCCTGAGTTTACAGGTGTTTCTTTTAAGTGAATATTTTTCTTTATTATATATTACAAAATATTAAAAGTCATGTACATAAAAAACATTTTAAAATGTTTTGAAAATGATAACAATAAATGTAAAACTAAAATATATTATAATTTTTTTATTTTAAAATAATATTACTATACTAAATAAAAAGAACATTGTTACAAAAACTAGTGACAAATGACCACGAGGGGGAGAAAATAAAAACATTAAAGTTGTCTACTTTTCCAAAAAAGGGAGAGAATGATTGTTATTACTTCTTGATTACATCATGTACTGTATAGAAGCCATTAAAAATGGTAATGAATATTTAAGAAAAATTCATGCATTTTATGAAGTAAATATCCTCCAGAATGCTCCCCCTGATCTATCCAGTATTGTAGCTGAATATGGAGCTATAAGCAAAGAAATGCTTTAAAATTAATTTTAATCCAACTGACCTGTTCATTACTATCTAATGCTGAAAAAAATATTTGACATATTTTCTAGAAGAAAAAAAACTAGTCATCTAAATTGATTATCACATAGAAACATACTTCTATATTTAGTCTATGAATCTTATTTCAATACTCATAGAAAAGTTGCAATGGAGACTCTCATAGAAAAAACTGTTACAGAATGAACCAAAAGAAGTTAAAACATTAATATTGCTAGCAAACAATTAAAACAGATAATTTTAATGGCCATATGTCTATATTTATGGAGAAATAAATATATGTAAGCTCACAAAGATATCAAGATAATTAAACGAACTTTCTATTAACTTTCTTGACAAATTACTATAAAGTAAAAAAGATTTTTTCTTCTCACATATGTGTTTCATATTATTTTAAATATAAATATGTAAATATTTATTATTATTATGCTATTTGTTAATTAAAGTTATTGTTGTTATTATTTAATTGTCCAAAGCTCAAGCTGATTATTTATTTTGTTAATGTAATAATAATCAATAAAATATAATATAAATCTTTATTATATTATAACAACAATTTATAATTATATCACAAAATAATTATATATATATATAAAGCCTTTTTCGGTAATAATAAATTTTTTACCCTTTTCAATATCTCTTATTAATACCAACACGTATATTACATACATAGCGACATCTACCGACATTTCCTATAATTCATTATTTCTATCAATTTATTTATATATCTCCCTTTATATTACTTTCCATTCTTTATCCATTACCCAATCATTCGTTAAATCAATTGACTTTTTGTAAATGTTCATACATGTATTTATATTATATTTTATATAAATACATGTATGAATTGTAGGAAATGTTGGTAGATGTCCTATGTACGTAATATACATGTTGGTATTAATAAGAGATATTGAAAACGGTAAAAAATTTAGTATTACCGAAAAAGGCTTTTATATATATAATTATTATGTGATGTATTTATAAGTTGTTGTTATAATATAATAAAGACATATATTTTATTGATTATAAAATAAACAACATAAAGGAGTTTATTCCTTAGAATTAAGTAATGTAATAATAGTATTAGATGGGGAGGGTAGTGGTCATGAAATACAATCAAATCTGCATAAAGGTGGTTTATTTTGTTAATGTAATAATCATATTAGACGATAGTGATCAGGAAATATAATAAAATCAGCATAGAGATTGTTTTTCATGTATATTCAATTTGATCATTACTTGTGACTATTAATAGTTTTACCAATTAAGAATAAAATGGGCCTAATCACTTCACCATGTACATGATCATCCATTAGTTATCTTTAAATTCCCCTAGACTAAAATTAATTTTCAAATAACATTGTATTTTTCATTTTATTGTTAATTTGATTACCAATTATTAATAGGATGGGTACCATTACAATATATATATATATATATATATAAAGTTTAAATTTATATTGAATATAAAAAAAATTAAATTTGTGTGGAAATATATTTTAGTGATTTTGGAGAAATTACAATTTTCACTAATTGTAAATATTTAGGTATAATTTTAATTTTAAAAGAATGACCCGGTAGTCAAAAGATAAGTATAGGAGTGCAAAAAGATGTCACATTGTACAGATGGATGGCTGTGAAATAAAAAAAAAAAAGAATAAAAAAATAGAAATTACAAAAAAACATTTATAAAACTGTTAGAATAACTGCAAAAAATAAACGACTGTAGAGTAACAGACAAACAGACGTGATTACACAGGAAAGTATAACATACAACAGACAATTAATGGGATATATGTATAATTCTTTATCTTTATAAATGATAAAAAACATGATAATAATTCCATGATACATTTTACTTTACTAGTTTAAAAATTACATATTTATGAACCGACATATTAAAAAATAGTATATAACAATTATTACTAAATAATACTTATAGTATACTTTCTTAGAATCTCCAACTCATTAGAAATTACTAATTTCTTAAAAATATTTTTTAATTTTTTAGTTTACAATCTATATACATGTACTGTAATGGTCAGAAACGTGTGACTCGTAAACATAGTGCAGAATTCGACCACCATACAGAACAGCAGCACCATCGAGTAGCGAAGCCACCCGTGGTACTGAGTTCGAACATAGTTTATCGGTTCCACAATACAATCCACGAAACAACGCATCTGATGCAACATTAGTAAATATTTTCTTAGGCACGGTGGTCAGGGATATGCAAGAGACTCATGATTTTATTCTCGAGTTAGCCAATAACCAAACTAATATTAATTAAACATTCATATTTACATAATCGAGGAAATATTATATAGAATGGGTATCGAATAAATGAAACACAACTGCAGACGTATAGTTTAAAATTATTTATTAATACATTTTAATAAAACAATCTAATAATATTTTATGGACTAACAGCTTCAGTAGTGGGATTTGCGACATGATTATATTTTAAAGACTACATTTATTTATTTAGACATTATTTTATATTGAGGATTTCAGTAGCGGTATTTCCGATACTGTAATGTTTACAAAAGGAATACATTTATTTGAAGGCGTAATCTAGCTACCTAAAATTCTCGAGTGAGTATTTCTAATGCATGCCTGGAGGGATTTATACCTTTGCAATGCAAGAGTCTAAAGTATGGGTTATAAGAGTAATGGCAGACATATATTTATTTAATTAAAATATTTATTTATAACTAAGGGCAAACATTTATTTGAGAGTGAATTATGCAGATAATGCAAAGGCGGAGTGATATGTTTAGAATAATAAAACTAAGTAAAGGAACACGTGGTATGCTTTAGGAAGGTGATATGGAATGGCAGTATATCGAAACTGCAATGCTGTGAATGAGTTTATAAGAATGTCGGGCTGGTCTCTGCCATCGACCCGACGAAGTAAGGTGTCACATAAGCATAACCAGGGACAAGCGGTCCATATCGCAGTTTGCCGGCTGGCTGCATGACATTGTCAAATCCCAAGGGAGCACCCATTATGCCCGCTTGTGTAGGACGACTGGGGTTAAGTTCAACCCTGAAGAATCCAGAAATTTCACGGCAGAATGGGTCATCGCGTCTCTAAAACGTAACACATGTATAATGTACAAACGATTAGGATGAGATTTAAATAGATTTCTAATTCGGCCCTACATTATCAACATTTACTAAAGAACATTGGTGACTCTCAAAGAAATGTAATTTTCTGGAATTATTCATGATGATTTAATAAATACAAAACAGATATAAATTGGGAATTATTGTAACTAATACGTCAGCCATTTGCGAAGTAGTAGACCCCTGCATTACAATAAATGATGCCATTGAATGCGTGTCGATTTATATGGAAGTTAAGTTATTTAGGAAAATACATATTAATGAAAATGTGACATGCATTCACTGTTTCAAATGATCATAGATTTAAACTTTGAAAATAGAGACAATTGTGAGCATGCAATAATTAGATAATAAATATAGATAAAATGTAGATTTTAAAAATACGCACCCAAGATAGAATGAGGTAAGCTAGATTAGTAAAGAAATTTACACATTAAATTAATTATTCAATTTTAGTTATACAAATGGTAGTTTTACATTTTATAATTTAGATAAGTAGTATGAAGAAGAGCTATAGCATATTATTAGAGTACTCTAGAATTTGAACACAGACAGGTACCTGTTTTATAAGAAGTTTTCTAGAGTCCATTGTTTAGTAGCAAATAGTTAATGAGTGGCAATTCTTTCTTGTATTTAGATATTTCATTTAATTTCACGGCAGCAGCAGCTTTCTCATTCAGTTCAGGCAGCAGATCTTCATGGTGAATTTACAACGGGCAATGGAAAGTTCAGCATCCGATAGGCCATCCCAATGGAGAATAATCTAGGTGCTTTACTCGGTCATACCTTGGCAGGAACAAATTATTTTTATATTTTGGAGACTCTCAGTGATCGAGAGCAAAGCTAAAGTTTAAGTGCATGTCTCCAGCAAGTCTAAGATGGCCTCTTTTTTTATCTTGATCTTTCACATTTTTGTTAAGATATTTTTAGGTTCTACTTAATCTGCCCTGAGGATAATCAATGCATTTTGTTGATTTTTAATTAAAGAAAGCTGACGTTCTATTGTTTACATTTTACATTTACTAATTATACTTTGGGGAATTTTTCTTTAATTAATCTATTATCCATCACTGACTGATGCTTTTAAATTTCAAAAACAAAAAGGGAACATAAGATTATTTTAACTTTTAATTAAATATTACATCAGATTTTTTTAGAATTATTATTAAACGAAATTTAAACAAAGCAATAAATACGAACTTTATAATCCAAAATAAATGATTAAATTTATACAAAATTATATAACTAAAAGAAATCTAAATGATATTATTTTATCCCCATTTATTGCCTTTAATTTGAGATCGAAATGTGTGCGTGTTTATGCTGAATTCTACATATATTTATACATTTTTAATATTGCTACACACACAATTCGATACCAAAAAGTTTAAATTCAGGCGGGATAGACCGGTCAGTGAGAGACGACAGAAAAAGGTGAAACTTAAGATTTGAATACGAATCTTACTGTTTCAGTACTTACACTATGTATACCTATGTATGTATTTATATTTTTGAAATACTTCTTGGAACTAAATATTGCAAATATAAAGGATTACTGCAATTTGTTTTCAAATTGCTATAAGATGTCACTAAACTTCAGACTAACTAATTTGCTCTTTACAGTAAAAATTTATTTGTAAAATTTTTTTTAGGTGATATTATTTTTAATCAGAAAGATTAATATTTAATATCAAATTTTGTAATTTTACTTTAAATTATTTATTCTTTAAACAGATCTATCTTTTATATTACCATATAAATATGAAAGTTTGTTTGTTTGCTTGTGTCTTTATAATTCAACAAATATGGCACCAATCTTGAAGAATCTTGCAGAATTTATTTCTTTTGCTTAAATTGTTTTTTTTTAAATATAATTTGCAATATAAAAATGCTGGAAGAATCTGCATCCTAATTATTTTGAATGCCATCACAAAAAACAACAAAAAAACAAAAACAAAAAGAGGGCAGCACTGATTAAAAGATTACAGAGTTGGAAAATTTTTTAAATGAAAATTATAGTTTTTGATAAAGCAAGGTAAAACTTAATTTTGTAACCACATATTTAATTTTTCATGACAATTTAAATCAGTTATAATAATGAATTTGATAAACTTTTAGGATTTCAGTTTAAATATATATTTGATTTAACATATGTTAAAATAAAATTTAAAATAGCTCCATAAAGCAAGAGAAATACTACTGAATTTGATAAACTTTTACTATTAAATTGATAAACGTTTTGGATGTCAATTTAAATATATTTAATACATAAAAAATACATTTTAAAGTGCCAGTTACAAAAAGAGAAAAAATGAATTTGATAAGCTTTTACCATTTCCCTTTAAATATATTCTCATATGATAAAGTAAGATGTTGCAGCCTGCACAATGGAATACATACTAGAGAAATGAACACATATTAGTTTTTGGCAATCCAAGTAAAATTTTATGAAATAAATATATTTTAAATTATTATAATCTATGAATATATCAAAAGAATGTCAGGTAATAATAAAGCTGAATATATTTTTAAAAATCTATCTTTTCTGATATGTGTTCATTAACAGTCATTTCTTACAATAGCTCAGAAAATAATAATTTATAGCTGAATTACAAAAGATTATTTTAAGGTGTAAGTTTGTATAACTTGGCATGTAAGATGTATAATAGTTTGACATTGAGTCATATTAATGTAAGTTGTGAATTTGATATACATGATTGTAATGGTCAGATTTGTATGCTTTGTTAACATAGTGCAAAATTCAACCACCAAACAGAAGAGCAGCACCATTGGTAGGGAAACTATCAGCAGTACTGAATTCGAACATGGTTTATCAGTTCCACAATACACACTATGAAACAATGCATCTGATGCTACAGAGATCAGGGAGACACGAGAGACTCATATACTTTATTTTTGAGTTAGACATCTAATAACACTAATTTTAGACATTTATATACTTTAAATAATCAAGGAGATAGTACTCTCAATGGATGTTGAACAAATAAACATATGACAGCAGACATATGAGTTGAAATTATTTAATTATAACATTTAATCATACTGAAATTCTAATTGCGATATTATTATTCTGATACCTTTTGTATTTACAAATGAGATACAATTATTTTATTAACATAATCTAGACACCTGAATTGTTGGATAAGTATTTTCAAGATCATGCCTCTGGGAATTTAATGTCTTTGCAATGCGAGAGTCTAAATTAAAAAATAATAGTGGCTGCGAACATATATATTTATTTAATTAAATAATAGATTTATCTTATAGAAATAATTAATTATGGGCAGACATTGATCTGAGCGCAAATTCATGCTGGATAATGTAAAGACAGAGTCATACTTGAAATGCTAAAATTAATTTACAAAGAAATACATGATACATTTAGAACTGCGATGCAAATGTGGCAGTATGTTAAAACTGTAGAGCCAATGGATGAGCTTAAAATGATGGGCTGGTGTTTGCCATGTGCCCAAAAGGTAAAGATGTCATATTAGCATCATCAGGTGCAAGGGACTGTGCCACAGTTACTCCCTCACTGCATGACAGGTGTCAAGTCCTATGGGAACATTTCTTATGTCCACTTATATAGGACACCTAAGATCCAGTATTCACTGTTGATCTGGAATATCCAAGGCTCAAAGATGGATTATCACATCTCTAAACTGTAACACATGTCTATCTAACATGATATCAAATCGGGCTTACTTTTAAGATTTAATCTAAAATTTGCAACTCAGTCTCACAATACCAACATTTAATAAATAACTTATTTCATTCTCAAATAAATGTAATTAGCGAATTTATTGAAATACACTAACTTTATTATTTAAAACTCAAAAGCAGGTTTAAAAGGAAATTTGTAAGTTGGGATGGTTATTCTAAGAACTAACATGTCCGCCACTACTATGCAGTAGACTCCTGCATTTACAATAAAATAGAAACAACGAATGTGTATCGATTAATATGAAATTAATTGGAACAAAATTATCTAACATAAGTAAAATATTAATAATATGATTTGCAGGACATGTACCCATTATTCCATGTAATCATTGATTTATTAGAGAATTATGGTGATTTCCAAGCTGACCAGCCAGCATAAGTATATAAAAGAGATTTACTATTCGATCATCACACAAGATGGCAACTGTTTTAATTATGATTTACATTTAAATATTGGCTGAGTCCAGTCAGAAATCTTATAGGCATGCTATTATTAACATAATAAAAATGCAAAAGTAGAAATATGTACCCAAGAAATAGATAAGAGTTAGGTAAGCTAAATTATCAGAAAAGATTTACAGAGTATATATCAACAAGTAATTTTATAATTATATAATTTATATAGTTAGCTATAGCTTGTACTCTAAAGGCCTTGGGTACAGGTACCTGTTTTAAAAGGAGATGAATTTCATGTCCCAGATCAATCACGCATTGTTTGTTTAGTTTATAGCAACAGCTTCCCTTTCCCAGCACTCAGGTTATGCTGTTCATTTTGATAGCAGCAATAGCTCTCCATCTATCCTGACAGCAGATTCCCATTCTTCAAATTCTAAAGGGCACATATGGAGGTTCGGGCATTTGACTGACCATCTCCGGAACCCTGTCACTTTCTACTCGATCATTTTACAATATACAAATTAAATCAGGATTTACTAAGCCTCCAAATCAAGCAAGAGCACAGCGCCGATTCAATTGATAATGTCTTTTCTTTTTTTCTTCCTTTACCTTAGTTTTTATTTTTATCTATTCTATTTTTAGATCAATCCATTTCCCCCGGAGAATCAATGCATTAGTCAGAATTTATGATTTTTAATTAAATTAGAAAGCTACATTTCCTATTGTTTCGATTTGTTTTACACCTTTTCAAAATTTTGTAGGAATTAAAACTTTTAGGGAATTTTTCTAATTAATCCATTATCTCTCACCGACCATGACTTGCAAAATTTCAAATACAAAGGGGATTTATAATTTATTTTTACTTTTTTCTTTAGATTAAAATCGAATTTCAAAATTATTATTTAAAATAAGATTTTTGAAAATCAGAAATAAATGAACGAAAGTTTATAACATAAAATGAAATAGATAAAGCTATTTAACATTATATAACTAAAAGAGAAATTTGAAATTATATCAAATATTTTCATTTACGGTTTAAATATGTTATCAAAATGTGTGTGTATTTACGGCGAATTTGACAGATGCTTATATATTTTTAATACCGCTACACACACAATTCGATACCAAAAAGTTTAAATTTAGGTAGGATAAAGGTGGTGGGTGAGAGATGATAGAAAAAGGTGAAACTTAAGATTCGAATTCGAATCTTGCTGTTTCACGATTTATCAAAAGTATGCTAGGCAGTAATAAAATTGAATTTTTTAAAAAATCTACTTTTTCTGCATATGTGTTCATTAACAGACATTTATTGCATTAGCTCAGAAAAGAAGGAAATAATTTATAATTGAATTAATAATGTCATATGTAAATTGGGAGTTATAACAATAAACATTTTGATCCTTAATTGAGTTTAATAATAATATTGATATAGGTGCATAAACAAAAAAGTGAATAATCATTAAGATGAGTTGCAAATTTGTAGATATAATATAATTCAACTTTAAAAAATAAATAAATAAATTTAAAAAAAAAAAACAACTAGAAAAAAATGTTTATTTATAAGCATCAAGTCAAATTGTTAAAGTGAAGAGTCAAATAACTCTTTATAATCATATTTCAAATAATTTCTGAGTAACTATATTGTTATGGAATAAGACAAGAACTGTATGACGCAATAAGCCTAATAAATCAGAATTATGAGTAATTACAGTGCCATTAAGCGTATTATTAATTATTAAAACAAACCAATTGCTAATATCAACCTGACATATTATAATGCAATCAAACAATTATTTTGCCATTTTTATTGCATTAATTATTTTTTAAGAGTTGCAATAAAATTTAAATATATGTATTTAAAAAGTATTGTTTGTAATCATATTGAAGAGATTCTGATAGTTTTTGTATTTTTTTTTTCTCATGTGTCACAGCATCAGCCAGGAAGCAAACCCGCTAACCCGAGACAACTGCTTGTAAAGCAGCTGTCGCTGACCTCTCGACCACCAATGCTTGACTGTTTTTTGTATTTTTGTTTATTCTTTAGGAGTAAATCACGTACTTATAAATGAAAACAATGGTGCAATGAGCTTTTTGTCGTACAGAACAAAAGTTTTTTATATTTACTTCCTCCTTATAATATCATCTTGATTTTAAAAAAATATTAACATGAAATTTAGAAAAAATTAAGTTATTTTTTTTTTACTTTAGCCTTATTTAATATATACTTACAATATTTTTTCACATCAACAACTTTAATGATTTTATTTTCAATAGATAATATATTTAATATATTGTTGTTGTTTTTTTAATGTGTCAAAGCGTCGACCGGGAAGCGAACCCCGGGACAACTGCTTGTAAGGCAGTTGTGCTAACCACTCGGCCATTAACGCTTGACTACATTGTTTAACTTGGATTATAGAATTTCTACTGTCATTGGATTAGAAATTACTCCTTCAACTTTTACCACAATCATGAAAATAAAAAAGAAAATCATCAATATTCTATTGCAAACTTTCTTACATGAGGATGTTATTAAATATTTGTATAACAACTAATTCTAATAGATCTGTCGTGGATCGAATATAATAATATCATTTTTAAATAAATTACTTAACAAATATAACTGTAAAATAAGTTCTTTTGTAAAATCATTATTACATTTTTGTAATTTTTTTACTGTACAATCAATTCATTTTCAGGTAAAGAGAATAACGTTTTCATATATAATAACCATTTTTTGTTTCATCCTTTGAAATGATTCTGCTTCGATTTATATCGTATTTAATAATTGGCATTTTACTGTAAAACGATCACTCTGAGATTGTAATTGTTTCATCTTAAGAATGTTCACCAAAATGCCTATTGTTATAATTTCAGATTTGTCACTAAAATTCTTTTTTTTTTCATTTACTTTAAATATTGATAACGTACAAAATTGTGAATACTAGTAGTGTTCTCTTAAATTATATTGTTCACATGTGCCCATCATTTCAATTTTTTCCAGGTCTTATGTCTAGTTATGCCATTAAATAAAATGATTATAAAATGAAGTACAAATAAAATATATCGGGATAAAAAAGATGGAAAGCACCTGTAAATGCAGAAATAAAAAGTAGGAATGTATAATAATATATTAATTTAATATGAATATTTAAATCAAAACTTTTAGCCTTGTGACTCAGATATCTAGTAACCTGAACGTAGAAGAGTCTGGTTCATATTTATAAAAGGTTTTGAAAAGTCTTAAGACATCATGTCATGAATGGAAAATTTCCCAAGTTCTTTAAAATTAATTTATAGCTATTTTTAAAATAGCAATATTCTCAGAGCACAAATATTTAATAATAAAAGCCGGTTACAGTCATAGAAAACTAATTACAATACTCAGATTTTATTTATGTGTGTGTGAGAAAGAGAGAGGGAACAGTACTAATATTTGTTGTGAAGATTTAAATAAAAACAAAAAATCTCACTGGAAGAACTGAAATTAAAAAAAAAGAAGTCCGACGTAAATAATATTAATAAATAATGTTTGTTTAAGAAATAACATTGAATAGGGAGATGGGTTAAATTAAATTTATTTTAATCTATGAATATGAGTAGATTTAAAATAAATTTATTTTAATTTATGAATACTATTATATTTATAATAATGATTTAGCATTATTGTATTAAAACATATTATATCTGATCTCTTAGGATCACTTTGTCGATTTATCACACTATTTTATTATCATGTAATTGATGACTTCTGATTGATCGAGTTATTTTTATCACACGCTATACTTAGAAAAGTAGTAAGTCTTTTTATTAATTGCTTTTAAAAGATGATTTTTTTTTATCATCGAAACTTTAAATAGACACAGGTAATAAAAAATGTATATTTATAGGCTTTAAAACATTTTCCCCCTATAAATTCTATATCATTTTATTACACAATTAATAAAATTTATGAGCTTCTAAAACATTTTTGTTCACGTAGTTTTACTGTAAATTGATATCACTAAGTGAATTCTAATTGGCAGCTATGTTTTCTGAATTCTATCACTCCAGTCATTTCTCTTTTACATTAGCATTATTGCATGATGCATATTTAAATGATTTATTGTCTCAAATGTTTGGGGAAACTTTATATTCAGAACTCTCGGTAATTATCTCATTTTGATTCTTACTTTTTTTTAAAAAAGAAAAAGAAAAAATAACGACGATAAAATAAAAATCATGCGAAAAACTCATTTAAACTAATTAAAAAAAAAGCCTTAAATGTCAAGATCAAATAAATCAACAAAAACACCAGGGGAAAATATAATGCAATTTCCATTCATATTTCTATATACTGTATATATTAATCATATAACTATTAAGAAAAAGATTTCCGGTTGAAAAATATATACATCGCTCTGATAACTTATTTATCTACAATGAATTGACTACAAGTTTAAATCTCAAGTTAAACATTAGAATCGGTTGTACTCATTGACTAAACAGGTTTTTTTTTCTTAGATGGTATTTGATATAGAAGCCTTTAACACTTAAAAAAATTTCTTTACAAAAGAGACTAACACCCAGAAACTTGTCTCAATATCAATTTGATACTGTTATATTACTTAAACTCGCACTGAAATAAAGTGATGTAAAGTGGCTCATTCTCTTAGCTGTAGCTTTTGAGTCCAACACACTTCTTATTAAGTTAAACATGAGCCATTAGATATGAGACCTAGTTTAACAGAAGTTCTTACTATCATAATATCTCAAATTAGATAGATATCGGATTTATAATTACTTCCCTAAAAGAGGAAAAAAATATAAAAATCATAATAGTATTTCAATAGAAAAACTTTCACAACCAAACCTTTGAGCATTCCATCATCAGATTTTCAATTGGATGGACGGTTGAAGAGTTGGAGTGTGGAGTGGATTGAAGCCTGTCCATTAAACTATGAGGATAGTCTATCTTAATATATATCTGAGCACTTATACTGTATATGTGTGTAAAGATGATAGTCTGGACCAACTGATGATTGCTGGTTTAGCATGAAATACGTATATTGGTGATTATTTATCTTTTCAGCATATATGTGTTTAGGTGTATCAGTGTTATTAGATAGAGTGGAGAGAGGTGGGTGGTGTGAAAGTCTGTGCTCATATACCCTATATTACATATATATAGCCACAGGTATATGGCAGGCCTGTGTTTCAGTTAATATAGTAAATCAATAGTGTAAAAATTCTACAATGATGCTAAAAAAGAAAATATGTTCATTTACCAACATTTAGGCTACAATATAAGATATGATAGTATGGTTATATTTTTCTCACTATGGCTCTGCTCAGAACCATTAAAAAAAACCCACATAAACTGGTATATTTTTTAATGATGTGATTTTTTTTTACCCTTGTTGAATAGTCTTTAAATCATTTGAATTAGAGAAAAGTCAATTTACACACACATATATAATTAATGGAATAAATCACTCTTCTCAGTTCATGAATAAATAACTGTTGACATAGAGTCCAAGAATAGAATAATAGATCTATATATTCTTTAAACCTTTGTTGATTATAAGTTAACCCCTTTCCATCATTGCTGAAAATATAAACTCAATATATCAGCCAGATGAAAACATAGCATATTATATTAAGTGTTTACAAAATAAAAAATACTTTGATTTAAACTACCACATTACTAAATTATAAATTAATACAAAATTGTAATTATATATGACTATATTTTTATTCACGTTGACAGCACAATTTCAGTCATTTGTCAGTTTATGGATATATTATTAACTGCTGGAGTAGTTTCATCTTCGAAAATCTTAATAATATGCTTTATTTCCATTATCTATTTAAAAATACTGTTGTATACAAAATAAATAATGGAATACAATAGTTCTTCTATATCTATGATTTCAATAACTATAATTTCAGTTATCAGCGATAAAAAAGATAAAAACAAAAAAAGTAAAAAATATATTTAAATTTTTTTTTAGTCCCAGCAAGTAGCAAAAATAAGATCTTCCATGTCTAATTATAAACTTCATATTTTTTAAAACTTTCAAACTCTCTGAAAATTTAAATAAACATTTAATTTTACTATGAATAGTTTTGTATATATATAAATACACTTAATATATTGTATAAATCCATTTTATTAACCCTTTCAGTATTAGGAAATTTTAACATTTTCTATTGTTATACCTGGTGAATGAAAGTTTTTGAAAATATTCAACTTTTTGTTTTTGTATAAAATCTTTATTTTATAATAATCCTCAATAAATTGTATTTTATTAAATGAAAAATATTCTAAAAAAACATATTTGAACTTTGAAAATATTAAAAAAATGAGTTGCAAATGAGAACAAAAGATATAATATATCATACAATGATGTGAAAGTAAACAGTCTTTAGAAAATAAATTATTATTATTATTTTTAATATGAATAAACAAATATGGATTTATAATAAATCTATCAAATTCTGCTTTAAAATCTGATATTTTCTGTTTAATTTTTATAACATTTGAAAAGATTGTAACACCATGCAATTCTGACAGGTGATCATGTCACATGATCACTTTCACATAAAGCATGGCCAAACCTACACTGTAATTTTTTTATTAATATTATCATCAAATTTATTAACTTCTATTTTTAAAAATGAAAAATATATGAATAAATCTGTGTATTCTTTTTTGTTTTAAATAATTTTAACCAATAGTGTGTAAAAATAATCAGAAATATTTAATAAGCAAGGAAAAATAATACTTTTTATTCCAAAAATTTTGCATGGAAATGAGTATACAAAATAAATAAAACTGACAATACTTTGGAGGAAGTTGTTTCTTTTATTAGTAATAGACTAATGATGTTGGATATTTGTTGACTGTCCATAAATAAATAAAAGCAGGTCTGCAGGAATAGCATTATAAAAATCCCTACATTAATATTTGTTAAAATAATGGTAAAATAATCTAAAGTTTTGAAATAAACATGCCATGTAAATTAATGAAAATAAGTGCAGAAACGTTAATAATATAAACCATTAAAATATCATATATGTCTACTTTTATAGAGATTTATCCCTTCTGTTTCCATATTTAAATTGTAAGCCAATTTATGCAATGATTTCTTCTTTTGATTTCTAACATGTCAGTACAAATATCTCATATTCATGGCAAAGGCTAATCATGACTTGCATGTACCTCATAAGGGTTCTAGTTCTCATTAAAAATGCAAAAAATAACATACAAAATAAGTTCTGAATCCAATGTAAATAAATAAACTTTCCTAATCAACATTTGCAAAGTAAGAGATTTTAAATTAACTAGAGATGTTGAAGTAAAATAAAAAATAAAATAGGCAACTCAAGGTGACTAGGCTTATTAATTTTTATGGAAATACAACACTTGTTATTTCTCAATACTCATTTATTTTTTTCATAGATCTATGTGAGTATTGCACATATATGTTAAAAATATTATATATATATATATATATTAAACATATATGTTAAAAATATTATATATAT
The DNA here is from genome assembly GCA_028023455.1 of Epiperipatus broadwayi. Taxonomy (NCBI): domain Eukaryota; kingdom Metazoa; phylum Onychophora; class Udeonychophora; order Euonychophora; family Peripatidae; genus Epiperipatus; species Epiperipatus broadwayi. Next base: position 39,474 of record JAQFVV010001027.1, on the reverse strand, counting down.
ATATATGGATTAAAGGAACATATTCCATATGGTTTGTAAGAATAAAGATCATGAATAGAAGATGAAAACTAAAATTGTAATTGTTAAACAAATTAATTTATTCAAATAGTGTAATTTATAAAGAATACAGAATAGTGAAGAGATAGAAAGAATTATAATAGAAGCTAATAAAAAAATGTTATATTAAAAGTTGTTTAAAAATAAAGATTTATTGCCTGGGAATTCATAATAACTTTATGAATCAGAAGAAATAAGAATAGGAGCTACAAACCATGGATCTTACACTCATTGTAATTTCTGCTAATCTTCTATTGCATTAAATCTCACCAGGCTTAGAGAAATGATAGAATAAATTCTAATAGAAATGAATTAGAAATACTGAATAGATGATAAGAGATCTGAACTCAGTCTTTGTGTGTGGTCATGTGTATCAGTGGTATGAGATAGTATGGATAGTTGAAGGGTGCTTGAAAGTCTGAGTTCAGATTTCCTATATTTACAATTAAGCTCCAGGTATATGAAGAATGCCTGTATTTTAAATATTATAAATGATAAGACTAAAAAATATGATTAACATTATCCTAAAGTTTGCAACAGTAATTTATTCATACAGAGAAATAGCTGATAAAATGAATCCTTGACCACTAAAATAAATAAATAAATAACAGATTATTCTATTAAAAATAGAAGAGTTTAGATCTGTGGAGTTATTTGCAAAAAATTTTTCATTGTGATTTTGAATATACCCTTGCAATGGCCATTTATTATTCTAAGTCAGCATTGATTTACAATATAATTTAGTTCAAGCAACTGATCTAATTATAACACCCCATTATATTTTGCAATTTAAAGAAGGCAGACACAGTTTGAGTACTTTGTGGAAATAAAAACAAATCCAGTACTTTAAAAAATATGAACATAGATATATATGGTCATATAGCATATTTTTAATCATCAGTGTCCAATTCTCATGATCATGATATGACTGCTTCCATGATGCAGCTTTTATATCAAAAATCATTGCAGATCTGTTTTAAACTTTATTATTCAGTTTATGCAGTTCACAAAAGATTGGTTTGATGGATAAGTGTGTATAAACTTCTGCAGTTATTGATTCATTTTTTATCTATTGTAGAAAAATATTTCACAATGCCCACTTTTTTTTATCTCACTTAGCATTGATTTCCAGTATTAATTTAGAAACAGATATTTTTACCAGGTTTAACTCTTTTATCATTAGTGATCAATTAAACTATTTATTATTTGTTAAAGAGAATAAGGTCTGAAAATAACATCAGTTTTTTTGTTGAGTATTCCTTATCATTTTCTTTGAACAAACAAATTTATTCAAACAGTACTTAAAATTACATATATATATATAATATAAAGACCATGCAAATAGCTCTAAACAAACTTAATTTTTTATTTTTATGATAAATGCTACAAGAGAAAGCATTCAAATCATCTTTATCTAGGATTGTTCCCCATCCCCAGACTGGTTTCAAGCTATGGCTCTCTTCAGTAAGAAGCTAAGACACCAGATTCAAAAAACTAACTCAAGCTAAACATTTATCTAAAAGTTAACGTGTAAGAAAAAGATCTAAAATTTATATATATAATAAAACGTAATTTTATTCCAAATAATAGTAAATAAAATAAATTTGAATGTAAACTTTAATCTAAGGATGAAGGGAATAATATAGTTTATTAATTTTTTGTGGATATAATCCTTCATATATTGGGGAGTCAATGTATAGTATTGAAAAAAGAGTTAAAAAACATAAGTTGTTATATAAAAGGGTATCAAAGATAATTCAAAGAGATAAAAAAAATAAAAGTGACTCATTTACAAAATCAGTATTTTATGATAATGTTAGAAATTGTAAATGTAAATTTAATTTTTATATGAAAAGAATTAAGATTTTAAATCAAGAAAGAAATAATGAAAAAAAAATTAAAGAGGCAATTTTTATTAATCTTTACAAAAATATATCTCTCAGACAATCAGTGAATATTAAGATTAGTGAATTATGGGATATATAAAATTTCTAATTGATGCTATTTTACTCCATTTTGAAATGTTTAGCTGAAAATGATTATGAATATAATTGAAAATACTACTATACTATTAATTAAAGTTTATATTAAAATTTTATTTTGTTATTTATGTAAAAATTTAATTTTTGTGTTAATATTAGAAATACACACACTCTTATATAATTCGGAAAGCAAAATATTGTAATGGGCACACATGCCGTTACATCATTTTAAAATTAAAATAAAAAGATCATAAATAAAAATTGATTTATTAAAAAGAAAAAAAACTTAACTTAAAAACTGAAAATTAAAAGTTATATTTAACATATATATTGTCATGCAGATGGACAACTTTAAAAACTATCTTAAAAATAAAAGTATTTGAAAATATTTTTTTTTGTAAAAAAAAAAAAAAGTATATAAAGATTGGTATTTTTTTGAAAATAAAAATAATGTTGATTTCTATAATCTAAGAAAATGGAAATGATTGTTTTATTAATTAAATGATTGTTCTAAAGCACACTAGCCCTTGGGGCACTCAAATAATTAAAAGGTCAGATAAGAGAATAAAAAGAATTAGCTTGATCAATGGAAGCACCAAGCCACAGCACAGACCATAAATGAAACATGAGAGGATTAGTGACATCTTGCTCATTGAATTCGAAGATTTGCTGATAAGAGGCTAATAAAAATATAAAAGCCAAAATATTAATATTAATAATTGTTGTCTGAGAGAGCTGACTTTGAATGTACACATGAATGGTAGCTGTATCGCAGACTTCATATGATGTAGGAGTCTGCAATAGATTTAATTTCTGGGCAACCAGCTGAGACCTCTCTATAAAAGTTAAGGACCAAAAAAAATGGCAAGTAGCAGCTTCATTTAAAAAAAAAAAGAAAAGAAAAAAGAAGAATAAACAATCTACATGATCATGAAGATGGACCTCAAATCTGCAGAATCTGTAAAGTATAAACTTTTACCAATTGAACTTTCTTTTAAATAATTACAGTATAAAACTTCAATAAGTAATCAATCCAAAAAAAAGTAATATAAATAAATGGACTCTTATTTGACCAAGAATAGAACTCTAAATCAATTATAAATATTTATTTTTATATAAGTTTGCTATTTCAATCATTTCCATTTTTATTTATTTATTTATGTTTGTATATAACTAGGTCATTTATTTCTATTTGTTAACTAAAATATATTAAATTTAAGTTGGGTGTGGATAGCTATATAGATTCGTTAAGTTTATGTTAGTTTAAGGGGTTTTAATTGCAGGCTATTTGTTTCGTAGTTAGGTCGATGCTTGTGGAGGGATATATGGGTGTTTACATCAATGTAACGTGAAGCATGTTTAGCATACAGAACAACATGCCCAACTGAATCATGACCCCAAAGATGTAGTCATTGTGTTGCAATGGACACAGACATATTTCCTGTGCCACTGACCCCTTCTAGCTCTATGGATAGGCATTATAAGTCAGCAGATAGACTGCTCTCCCCCATATGTAGCACTTTTTAAAAAAATTATATACATGATTCCTTTGTCAGACAGATGCCCATTCCTGTACTGGACGAGAATCATGTCCTTCAAATATCATGCTGTCAGATGCACATTTCTGTCAGCATGGTTATAAACTAGCATTTTCAGATTGCATTGGTTGCGACTATATATCTGGAAGCAGGCGTTGGTTTGGCTATGAACTTTTAGTCTGAGATTGAATGATTTGTTTGAAAAGTTATTAACTGTGGAATCTATGTAGCATATATATACTCAACATTATAAAACAAACTTATTAAAATCCATCTGTGCAAATTTATAAAATTTAAATTATAAAAATAAAATAATAACAAATTTAAAATCATCTTTATTCCTCAATTTTTAAATGTGTATATATGTGTCAATAAATCTTTGTATGTATCATTACTGGCAGTAGCTTATTTATTTATTTATTAAAATCTTTTTTCTTAAAATATATTTTAAAAAGTTATATTAAATCTCTGCATCTCTATGAGCTAGTGGCATGGGCTGATGGTCGCAATAAAATATAATATGTAAAATTGGATCTTTAACTTATGTATCTGCCTACTCTATAAATTTTCTAGGTTCAAATGGCATAGTGGCACCCTGTATGGCAGATATGGTAAGACTCTTTTTTGCTGACCATTATACTATATACAAATTAAATCAAATCCAATTAATAAATGATAAAATTTGTTGGTTCTTCTAATGTCATGATCTGGAATATAATTACATTTTATTACAATATTTTTATTAGCAGGCATTTATTGCATTATTGTGTTGCATATATATATATAAATAAGTTGTAATGGTAGCTTACAATATCAAAAACAGCCTATATTTGTCCACTCCATCAAACCAAGTCCATTCAAAACATAAGCCTAACTAATAGATGGTGAGATATGTGCTATCCTTTCTTTTAAGCATATATATATATATATATTTGTCAGATATTTACTTTGTTGAATATCAAGTTAGATAAATGTCACAAAGAAATAATTTTCCTTTCTTAATGAAAAATAAAAAACCATTTAAAAAAATTATTTATATATAAACAATAAACTAATAATCATTGTGTTGTACATCACGAATTAAGACAGTGACTAAGTAAGCATAGTAATGACTCAATGTCAAGCTAATCACTAGGCAATCAAGTGTAGAAAATGAAATTAAAATTCTATTAAATAGTTTTATTATTTTTTTCATTAACTACAATCAAGATAACTTGTGCAACAATAGGCAGTTATGGCAATGTCGAAGGAAATGGAAAAACTAGTGGTAAATTTCTATTCCCTGGTGTTAGCTGTGGGATGGCATTGATGCTAATCAAAAACATATATATATAATGATTCCGAGCCAGACCTGTGTGATTGATTTTATATAAAAAGATCTGATTTAGATTTCCAATAAAATATTATAGTAACTAATACTATATGATGTTAGTCTTTCATTTTTGTAAATGTTTATTAATCTTATATTGTTTTTTTTTTAGTTGTGTGTATGTGTCTTTAAAGTTACGGTGTTTTTCTATTTTTTTTTTACTTTATGTGTTTCTTTTTAAAGTTACGGTATTTTTTTCAAGAGTAAAAAAATAATTTTATTAAAAAGCAATATGTAATTATAAATCTATAAAAAGTAATGTAATTTATACAACATTTACTATTATTATTTTGTGTGTGTTTTAATTATAGACATACATCACTAAAAATGGAAAATAATTCACGGCAACAACTAAAAAAGAAAATAAACCCTCCCAAATATTTAAATGATTATATGTTAAGTTCGAAGACTAACAAATAATCTTCGAACTTGGGGGAAGTATTGTTATGTAGGTGTATAATTAAAATACACATACACACAAAATAATAATAGTAAATGTTGTAAATGGGGATTTAATATTTAATCGTATGTACGGGTATAATTTGTTGCATATACATACGCAAGTTATATATATATACGTGAAGATAAAAATACTTCGTTAATTTAAAATAATCTTATACTTTAATAGCTGTGTTATTTTGTAAAACAGCAAAAAAAAAACAAATCCTTTTAGATAGGAAGGTTAATTAACAAAGAAACTTTGCAGATAAACAAGATGAATATTTAAAAAAGTAATTGGGCTGCAAAAGGGTAATCAAACAAAGCAAACTATTTCCAAGAATTTAACAAATGCCCAGTACTTGCTATTTATTTTTTTGGTACTTGTGTATGATGTTTTTGACTTACCGATTTCCCTTCCGGTAGACATCGACGTTTTTTGCATGACAACATTGTCATGGTAACCAAGTGACTGGTGTGATTAATCCATCAGAGAGTCAATTTTTTTTTTCACCCGTGAGATTTAAAATTCGTAGAGAGGTTTGGGAAATTTTTTGATTTTTCTGTCTATTGCGATTTTACTATCCACGGCATCACAGTTACTTTTTTGAGCTGTTAATTCGGGTAAAGTGTTTTATTTATCTGTTTATTTTAAATTTACAAAAATTTTTTGTTAATATTTCTACAATTCTCAAACTTACATTGAATTACGTTTAATGTGTAAATAATTTATTCTCCGGTAAAGTGTTTTTTATTTATCTGTTTATTTTAAATTTACAAAAAGTTTTTGTTAATATTTCTACAATTCTGAAACTTACATTAAATTACGTTTAATGTGTAAATAATTTATTCTCCGGTAAAGTGTTTTTTATTTATCTGTTTATTTTAAATTTACAAAAATTTTTAGTTAATATTTCTACAATTCTGAAACTTACATTGAATTACGTTAAATTTACAAAAACTTTTTGTTAATATTTCTACATTACGTTTTTAATGTGTAAATAATTTGAAATAATTTTTTAAATCAATTTTGCAATATGCAGTACGTTTTAAAAAATACCAAATGCATGTAAAAGTGCGGCCTTTTCTGGACGCCATTAATACCAGATTTGCATTAGATCGCGTCTTTTTTATTTAGGTGTTTATTTAAAATTTACAAAAAGTTTTTGTTAATATTTCTACAATTCTCAAACTTACATTGAATTATGTTTAATGTGTAAATAATTTATTCTCCGGTAAAGTGTTTTTTATTTATCTGTTTATTTTAAATTTACAAAAATTTTTAGTTAATATTTCTACAATTCTGAAACTTACATTGAATTACGTTAAATTTACAAAAACTTTTTGTTAATATTTCTACATTACGTTTTTAATGTGTAAATAATTTGAAATAATTTTTTAAATCAATTTTGCAATATGCAGTACGTTTTAAAAAATACCAAATGCATGTAAAAGTGCGGCCTTTTCTGGACGCCATTAATACCAGATTTGCATTAGATCGCGTCTTTTTTATTTAGGTGTTTATTTAAAATTTACAAAAAGTTTTTGTTAATATTTCTACAATTCTCAAACTTACATTGAATTATGTTTAATGTGTAAATAATTTATTCTCCGGTAAAGTGTTTTTTATTTATCTGTTTATTTTAAATTTACAAAAATTTTTAGTTAATATTTCTACAATTCTGAAACTTATATTGAATTATGTTAAATTTACAAAAACTTTTTGTTAATATTTCTACATTACGTTTTTAATGTGTAAATAATTTGAAATAATTTTTTAAATCAATTTTGCAATATGCAGTACGTTTTAAAAATTACCAAATGCATGTAAAAGTGCGGCGTTTTCTGGACACCATTAATACCAGATTTGCATTAGATCGCGTCTTTTTTATTTAGGTGTTTATTTAAAATTTACAAAAAGTTTTTGTTAATATTTCTACAATTCTCAAACTTACATTGAATTACGTTTAATGTGTAAATAATTTTCAATAATTTTTTAAAACAAATTTGGAATATACATTGCCAAATGCATGTGATAACAAGGACGCCATTAATGCCAGATTCGCATTAATTCGAGTAAAGTGTTTTATTTGTTTATTTTAAATTTACAAAAACTTTTTGTTAATATTTCTACATTACGTTTTTAATGTGTAAATAATTTGAAATAATTTTTTAAATCAATTTTGCAATATGCAGTACATTTTTAAAATTACCAAATGCATGTAAAAGTGTGGCGCCATTAATACCAGATTTGCGTTAGATCACATCTTTTTTATTTAGGTGTTTATTTAAAATTTACAAAAAGTTTTTGTTAATATTTCTACAATTCTCAAACTTATTTACAAAAAATATTTGTTAATATTTCTACAATTCTCAAACTTACATTGAATTACGTTTTAATTTTATTTTTAATTTCTGAATTATATCATACAGCTATGAGATTAATACAATGTCTGATATACGTGTATGCTGGGCCTGCGGCCCAACAAAAACATCCGGAGGCCCCTCTGCCAATTCCAGTGCTATGCGCTGCTGTATTTTAAAATTGAGAATAATATTTTGACGCATGCATGTACATTTTTTTTTTTAGTATTTGCCTGACCTGCGTCAGATATTTTTCATTTTTGAATATTTTTTAGCATGTGACCTGGATAATTCAACCGATGACGTTTTACCCTGAAGGCATATCAGTCTAATCTTGCGATTTTTAACATACCGTGTTCACGTGATCTGCAGACACATTTTAGCGATTACATGTGTCCGCAGATCACTTGGAGACGTTATCTTAAAAATCGCAAGATTAGACTGATATGCCTTCAGGGTAATATGTCATCGGTTGAATTATACACAAGTACCATTTTTTTTTATAATTGGGAGATTCTCACAAACAAGCAGCACATGAATGCTTTTAAAATCAACCTTACCTTTAATCAATAAATTATAGTTTCCCCCCTGTCATAGCTTGGTGATAGTAAAATAACACAAGTTTAAACACTTTAAAATAATGAATAATATTTAATGGCAATCACACTGATAAAATACATAAGAATAATAAACACACACATATATAAAAAATTACATAATAATAAAATACACACTTATATAAATACATAGCGATGATAAAATAGAGTAAAACATATTGAATATTAGAGATACATATTAAGTTCTCCTGAAATTATATTGGCCAGTGTTCTAATCTATCAAGATTATTCCTTCCTAATTAGCTTTTATTGTCTAGTTCTTTCCTTCTTTTATTTATTTACAAATATAAAAAATAAAATGCATGCATGCTTTGATTACCTAGTTTTTCTTAGTAGTTGTTCCCATGGGCAGTCTTTTCGGGTGTTCGTTACCATCCAGTGGGAGATCATCCCTTTTTTTGTAGAGATGGTATGTCCTTCACACTGTCAGCTGAATCGATTTCTCTATCATCCCTTTTTTTGTAGCGACAGTATGTCCTTCAAACTATCGGTTGAATTGATTTCTCTTTGAATTTGATTTTGTTCCTTTCTCGTTCCAGTTCTTAATTCTTCTTGATTCTTTGAGTAGATTTTAAGTCATTCAGTTACAGAAGTGGCAGTCTCTCTCTAGCAGATCAGGCTTAGCTCTTATACATCATGAGTCAGTGATCAGATGGGTTGAGTACGAACCCATGTCCCCTTAATGCCACTAGCCGCACACTTCTTTCATTTCTTCTTTTTTTGTTGCTGTTGCTTCTTCAAAATCTCTACTCATAATCCCCTGATAAGTGTAATTCTTGTCTTACTGTCTTTTCTTTCATCTATTGTTTTCTGTCCTTTTTTTTAATTAATTCTTACTAATTTCCAATGAATTCCTATCAACATGTATCTTTAATTAGTGGCTGGAATGTAGGTTTCAATTAATCGAACTATAATTATAAAACTTTTTCTTCAGATACATTCTTTTTTGTCCGTGGAATTCAATTAGTCCTACAGACTTTCACACCTCTAATTTATATGGCCATATTGTTTTTATATTACATATTTCATTTAATTTTTATTTAGAGTTTATAATTCATTTTTTTCAAGTTTATGTTTACAATTTAATTTAACTTGTCACAATATAGTTTATGCGAGAGAAAAAGATGCATTTTTTTATGTATCCCCTTCCCCTCTCCCACAATAGGCAGAAATAACTTTCAAGCATTTGACTAACTCATAGTTTTAAAAGAGAGAAAGAGATGCATTTCTTTATGCACCCCTCCCCTTCTCTTACTATAAAAAAAATCAAAAGTGATTTTGACATTTCTAAATCTCAACCTTTACCCTTTCCTTTTTTTTTTAATTTCTAGTAGCAAACCCATTTACCTTTATTAATTTCTAGTAGCTAACTTATCTACCTTTGTTAATAAATATATACATGTGGTGATGACTTTACATGGGCGTCACAATACACTCCACCCGCTTTTGAAAATTAAAATCGGATTGAATCTTACTCTGAGATGAGAGCTTATTTTAATTCTTGACTTTCAACCCTTACTTCTGCTTCAATTAAATAAATTTACACTCTATCATGATGAGTGATGATGATGATGAGGATGACTACAGAGAGACAGCTAGGTAAATCTACTCAATTCATTTTGATTGATTTTGGCTGATCAACCCAATTTAATCTCTACGCATAAGAGACCATGGCATAACTTAACTCTCTTCCAATGGCCTAACAAAAAAAGTTCAAAGCGTAAGAACAGCAGGATATTTCTATTCCCTGCTCATCTTGCGCCAACAACAAATTCTTATTTCTTTATTTCTTTATTTTGAGACAATAATTCTTATTATATTTTATGTGGCTGGGAATTTCATCCAACAGGAATAATGAGCCCAGGATTCCTACTGGTGCTTCATTTAAAAAGTTTTACCATCGCAACCATGTGAATTTACAGTTAGCGAAGAGATGGCTTAATCAAGCTCAAAATACAACCCAAACATAATGCATCCACACACACATATATGCCTCAATCTGCAACCTCATACACATATCAGTGATATCTATCCTTTATGTATTATCACTATTCTTCATTTATTTTATTTTATTAATTATTAATTGGCTCATTAATGAGCTTGAACAATTATTATTTCTACTTTTACTTTTATTTATTTGCTGATTATATCCGCATTTACAACTGACAGATCATTGCATGAATAAATTACTCACAGATTTCTCCCTTTTTTCTTTTTTTTTTGTTATTACTTTTATTTACGATATTTGTCTCACTGTGGTTGACTGCACATAAACACGCATTAAGCTTATCATTGATTTCACTCCGTGAACACTACTACCTTTTTTTTCTTGCAATATATATTTTTTATTAACTTATCATTGTAACTTTAATTATTTGTCAGGAGACGATTTGCCTCACCTGTCATATGTTTATTGAATCATCCTTTCCTTCACTATCTCCCCCACTTTTTTTGTTAACTTTATTACTCGTGATTCTATGACGTTACCCATTTCATCATCGACATATCTGTCCGTTTATTTTCTTTAAGCTCAGTTTTTATCTGGAGGCTTCTTATCATTCTTTTTACTGTACACATAGCCATTTGTGCTTGGAACTGGAGTCCTGTTCCGATGTCCACTAGAGTCGGCTTGCTCATCTGGATAATTTAGATCTGAACCTCTTCCAGTCTGTCTGGACATTTTAGCTCTTTCTGATCTACCAGGAAAGACCTGGTTTCCTTCCCAATAATCATGATGAGGATTGAATTGCATCCTATCTATGTGCGGATCTTGGGCTGGGGTTTAAATGCCTGATCCTCCACCTTATAATTAGACCTAGTGCTGTCAAACGCATTCAATGACTCAGTAACCTGTTCGACAGTCTTTCCTTCTGGACCTATACGCATTTGCTCTGCATTATTAATTTCACTATTTATTTGCAAGCACTTGCTTGCACTTTCTTGTTCTTTACTGTTAGCTTTGGTCATCTCTATTATACTCTCCATTTTATTTTCACCCTTTTCTACCCTCACTTCTATCTTCTCAACTGTTTCTGCTAACTGATTTACATCTAGTCGTAGATTTTCTATAACCTTTCCATTTTCATTTTTTATTACTTCAATTTTCTCCCCTTGCTCTAACTTAAATTGCTCTATTTCATGGACATTGTTTTTAGTTTATATTCTACATCTTCCATTCCTTCATTTACCTTTGACTCAATGCCATGTTTTACTTTAACCCACTCTTCCAGAAGATGCTGTTCTATTTTCCCCAGTATTTCCTCCTGGTGATCCAACCTTTCATTTGAAACCTTCACCTGATATGAGGTTTGTTCACATTTTTTATTTATTTCTTCAACCTTTTGACTAAAATTCTTATTTAGTCACTCGTCCAACTCTTCTACCCTCCTACTATTTCTTTTATCTCTTTCTCTCATTTCCATAGCCAACTGTTGCTAGCCTTCCATTATTTTCGTGAACATATCCATTATAATATAGCTTTCTATTTTATTTTTAACATCAACCATTGTCTCCATTCCCTTTCTAATTTCTATATGTCCTTCACTAGCTATTTCTTCAGATGGTTCCATTTGTCCTTTGGAGGTTTTTTCTATTTCGCTCACTGAAGCATCCATTTTTGTTTTTGATCTTGTGTGCATCAAATCTGTCTAATTCACACACACTAATCACTTATATTTTATTCTATGGCTTTACTATTCTAACCCTCTCCTTACAGGATTATCTTACTTTATTTACTTTATATTTTACTGACACTAAGTATGTTTGTTCAACTCATCTCCATCTCACTCACTAATTCTACTCACCCATGCCTGCCTTTAAGACCCCTCTGCAACTATCTCCAATTTATGATCTAACTTCCCAAATTATATTACGTTTTCTTTCTCTCCTTTTTCCCCTTTATTATTTTATTTATTTCTTGCTTTTGTCTACCACCAAGCTTTCTTTCCCTTTTTTATTTTTTTTTTTTCATTTTAACTTTATTTACTGCATAATCTATTTCCCCTTTCTGTACTCAAAAATTCAAGTGGGCTGAACTTGTAAACATGAAATATCCCGGACTGACCCCCAATTGTAACAGAAACGGTTATTTGGCACGTGGTTTGATTTGATTTGATTTTTATTCTTCCAATGGCCAAAAAAAAAAGATTACAAGCACTGGACATGTGTTAAATTTCTTGGAAATAGTATGCTTTGTTCAGCAGCTGAGAGTTCTTGATCGGGAAAAATAATGCCAAGATAATATGTACGTATTACCTTGGGGTTCGGTCAAGGGTACAGATACAAAGTAAGTTCATATCTGTATTTGCTCTCTGCTTGTATCGTAATGGCATTGGTTAATTAATTAAAGTGATTGATAAATTCGTATTAAAACTAACTATAAAACAATATCCATTACAGTTGGAGGCCAAGCCAGGATATTTCAGTGATAGATAATTGATTAATAAATAAATAAATGAAAGGAAAAATAAAATGCTGTAAAATAAGTGTAAGTTAAAAATAAAAGGAAATAAAAGATAAGCCAAAACATAAAAATCAAATCAAATCGAACCACATGCCAAATAACCGTTTCCATTACAATATATATATCCTATATTAATAGAAATACAGAAAAAAATAGAAGCTATTCAAATCCCAAACACTGCTTTAAATATATCATGCATAGCTTATATAGACGATGTAACCATTTTTCTCCTTTCTAAAAAAAAATCTTCCCAACTATAAGAGATAATCAAGAATTATACCTCAAATTTTAACTTAAAAAAAAAAATTAACACAAATAAAACTGCTGCATGGTCAATATACACAGGCAAGCACTGTACAGAGATGTTTAATGGCAAACTGTCTACTTGCCTTGGTTTTCCATTCTGCCTTGGCACCAATGGAATGAGGCAAAAAAATTCAAAATAAATTAGAGAAAGATGCTGAAAAAATCACAACCTCACTTAATCAACTTATAATTACAAAAACTACCTAATACACACTTATAATCAAATTTTCTAAAACATTTATATCTAAAATCTCATCAATCTTAGCAATGGACTCGGACTCCATACAATCAATATTTTTTACACACAGAAATCTACAAATCTATTAACAACCCCCATAAAAAATTTCCAGACCTGGAGTGGGTGATCAATATAACATTCACAGACAGACCACCCTTTTCATATGGATATCTATCCACACAGATTGAATAATTCAAGCCAATATATAACAAAATATCACTCAATAATGACAACAAGTATACATACTGGGACATTTATAATATCCTAAACCCAAACCAGACACCTCATCTATATCCATCAGCTCTTGGGATAGACAATAGGAAACTACTGCAACAATCCAGAAAGTGGTCTCTAGAACCAAAATTATTTGATTTTCTGCTTAAATTTAATCTAAATGCTCTACTTATAATACATTTCCTTAGATTTTGTAGATTCTATACAAATATAGACCCCCTTTATGGACTAGGTCATAGAGAAAAAGAGACACAAGATCATTTCCTTCATTCCTGCACTGCACTGGAAACAATATGTCACACAATGTTTCCCACATAAAGAAAGGCTAATAATATTTCAATTGATGAAATAATAAATACATTTAAAAAAGGCAACATCCCTGCTATTTGTGCAGCAACATACAGCCTTTATGCCTACTGGTGTATCAGATGCACCTTTGTTCTTGCTAATAACCCTTGATGCCACCCAGCAACATACTCAATAAAACTAGAATTGTTCAGAAAAAGAGACAGCATCCTAACTCAACCAGATGTGTTTGCAGCTATGTGATCACACTTGAAACCAAGATCCAGTCTGTGAAATATAGTGACACTTTCAATATCAACAATTTTAAATTTTAAAGAGATGCAAACATAATCTGAACTAAATAGAAAACTAGATTCTAAAACAAACAAAAAAATATGCAGAGATAATAAAGACTTATGTATTGAAAAGATGATTGGTCTCCTTGCATAGTTGTAATTTGTTTTGCAATTGTAACAGAAATCAATATATTACTAGATGTGACTCTGTAACCTTTTAGACTCAACAATGTTTTGCTTTGAAACATCATCATCATCATTATCATAATAATAAATTTAATCATTAAACATCACATGATCACCCTTTCTTATGCTTGCTTATAACTTATTAAAACAGGCAAAACTCTATACGTATTGCCACTCCATGCAAGGCTCCTCGCTGATAGCCAAAAACTAGTCTGGGGATATTGGGTGGATAGGCACTAGATGGGGATTTTATGTACAAACATCCTAGCATCCATTGATTACTCTGGCTTGCATGAAATGGCAATATGTATAGAGTTTTGCCTGTTTTAATAACAGTTATAAGCAAGCATAAGAAATAGTGATCGTGTGATGTTTATTGGTTTAAAACCAATCCTGCCTAATAGGATAGTGGTGGCTATGGTTATTAAAAAACCAAAGTCATCAAAATGTATAGGTACTGAACTGAGTTCAGACCTATATGACTATATAAGCTAATGAGCTTATGGTGTTTCCAATTTAAGACTGATAGTTTTCTAGTTAAGTAGAGATAAAAGGTGGCTGCTGGAGGGTTGCCTTAGATTCTAAGATCTAGGTGCAGTGCTCTCAGATCCAAGGCTCCTCACTGACAAA
This sequence comes from Epiperipatus broadwayi, assembly GCA_028023455.1. NCBI lineage: Eukaryota > Metazoa > Onychophora > Udeonychophora > Euonychophora > Peripatidae > Epiperipatus > Epiperipatus broadwayi. Next base: position 24,472 of record JAQFVV010001027.1, on the reverse strand, counting down.
GGCCACAAGCCAGAAACAAGTCTGGGGATATTGGATGAGTAGCCACTAGATGGGGATTTTATGCACAAGCCTTCTGGCATCCATTGATTACTCTGGATTGCATGGAGTGGCAATATGTACAGAGAGTTTTGCCTGTTTAAATTTAATAATGAGACTGTGTTCTCATTCTACAGTGTATAGACTGCTTTAAAGTCAAATAAGTATCAAAGACCCATACTTGACTGCATATAAATACTATTGAATTCCAACCCTTTAAGAATTACAATCATATCTCTATTACTAACTATAACAATCCTATTTAAATAAAGCTAAAATAATATTCCAATTAAATATGTAAGAATAACAGTACAATTTATTATAAGAATAAAATAATATTCTAATTTTAATTTGAAGTAAATCTTGATCTAAATCTTTATTGTATTTTAATCTTTATCTCAGAGATATTATATTACAGAAAGACCAACACGTAGAATATTGGATAAAAAAGGGCACTTTTATGGAAATCCAATAATTCAGATAAAATTTAAAAAATATAAAATAATAATATTATTAAACAAACTAGAATAGCTTTGCTCTGCAATATGATAATTAAACTGTAAAATCAGTTTTTAAGGACTTATAGGGTTTTGAATTAATTTAAGAAAAATCTCTATTATAATTTAAGAAATCTAATAAAATTTAATATCTCATGATGATAACACTGATTTTTAATACTATAAATATGGTATAATTAATCTTAAAATGCAAATATTTAAATAAAGTTTATTATTTTCTTCAATGAAATAATTGGCATATGGGTATCCAAATATAGCTCTGCTTACTTATCTTAAAATAATAATAAGTTCTATATTGGAATGCAAAAATAAGTCAAATCATAATATTATTAATTGTTACTAATTTTAAATACATAAAAGCAATTTCTTAAATATACTATGACATAAGCATATGTGATGATTAAACAGACATTCTTGTGCATGATCCAATAGATTTTGATTTCTTTAAAATGAAGCAATTATAATTAATGAACCAATTGTTATATATACTTTAATAAAACTATTATCTTCATAAATTATTTTTATTAATATAATAAATATTTCCAAATAAAATAATTTATTATCAGTGTGCAATTTAAATATAATGTAAATATTGAATAAAATTAAGGTTTGTGAAGATGACAAATAGAAATAGGAAAATGTAAATAATGGCAAAAATTACAAATTCTAAATTTCACAAAAATTAACAATTTATTATAAAAACAAATTTTCATAATTTACAAAAACACTAATAAGGTTTATGAAACAAGACTTTTCCAATGAGACAACTGCTTACACATTTCAAATTTAAAGTTAAAATTTTTAAAATAAGATTGACAACAAATTACATTGCTAATCACTTAATTACAACAATTAAATTTTCTTTATCCTTTCCAAATACAATACAAATATTTTTCCATACCATTATATTTTCAAATGGGTAAATATTTTTGACTAAGGCTGACACAATTATAAGTTATAACTAAAGTAAAGTGTAAGCAATATAAAGTAATACTATAACAATAAGTACTTTAGAACTAACTATTAATATTGGTTAAAAGCATACTTTACCTTTGATAGCAAATACATAATTTCTTCACTTAATGATTAAGCATATACTTTGCTTTAATTAACTACTAACTATTTGATAATAATTAAACTCTTCATAAGTATAATTTCTGAAAGAATATTCAATACACTTATGAATAAATTCCAATATTTTGAAATAAATAATAACTTAAGTCATACTTAAAATAGTTGTAAATTTAAAATTAATGTATTTAAAAATAATGTATTATAATTATTCCTGTTATATTTTTTTAAATAGTATATATCTTATTAAATAATCACCATCTTCTTACACCTTTAAGCAAATAATGTTTATTATTATAATAACAGTTTCGACTGTTCCTCGCAGTCTTCTTCAGATCTACAAAAATTCAAACATTTTAACAATACAACCAAATACTTATATACACATCAATTCAATAGTAATTATAAAGTATTTTCTAATTACCAATTTATAATTTAATTGACTGTCTCTATTGGTATAATGATTATTTGGTAAAGTCATGATTATTTCACTTTTTTATACTTAAATTATCATTAAAGTTGCTTATGTATAATGCTAAAGAATATTCATAGTATTGAAATGACACACATCCTGTTTCACCTATTATATTTCATAGTAGTATTTATTCTGAGTTTAAACCTAGTCAAGTGCACGTATATTCATGTGTATTAAAGTATATATATGTATAGCTATATATAATATGTATATCTGATTATGTTTTATATGATAAATTAAAGGTTTAATTGAATAAACATCATTATATATGTATTAGCATACTTTATATATATATATATATATATATATATATATATTTACTCGTATATATATATATATATATATATATATACGAGTAAAGCTGCAACATGATAGATTTAAAGAATTGCAACACAATTATATTATTTTAAGTCTTTAATTTGTTATAAATTTAATATACAAATTTATTCATATTTCATTTAAGACTCGCATATAATTTCAATTCCAGAGTAGATCAAGATACATATATAGCAGAATGTTTACATTAAAATAATCAGTTTTAAAATATTAAATAATTCTTAGAAAGAATATCATGCCACACACACCTCTGTTAAACTTGCACAGATGTCAAAAATAGATTTTAAAATAAAATTAACAAATTTAAAATATATTTGGACAAAGCAAAATCATCCAAGCAGCACTGTTATAAATTCACTAGAGATTTCCTTTTGTTCTTACTAAGGAACTAATGTAAATTTTAAAAAGATGTTAAAATTAACAATTAAATTTTAAAGTTGTAAACAAATTAATAGGTGTGTGTGGGGGGTATAAGAAGACGAATATAAAAAACCCAAATTTTAACACTCTGAATCCCCCCTTTCTATTATAAGTAAAGCACTTGCTGCTGGAAGCTATGCCCATTTTAAAAATGAATATGATTGGCTAGAAAGGTCCAGCCTTGCTATCTTCCTTTGGAAGAGTGCTGACCTTCTGCCCACTGCAATTCATCATCATCACCATGGAATGGAAGAGGCCAGTTCCATCAACTGCCAAGAAGACATCAGGAGACAACCTATTAAAGAGTGCCAGTGTCTAATAAAATACCAGACAACCCAACCAAAAGAAGATTGATAATATTTCTTCACAAAGTTCTTTAAAAAATAATCTTTAATTAAATTATTCTTAATAAGTTTCTTAAGCTATCTATCTGTAATGAACAAATCACAAACTTATAAATAACTCCTCAGTAAATTAAATTATGTAATTTTAAATCTTTAAATGCTATTCTAAAATAAATTTATAACTGTAACAATCTTGCCTATATTAAAATGAATATAATTATAATTTTAAATAGCTTCTCTTAAATATAATAACTGTAATTAGTTATTATTAACTTTTTCTAATCCGTAGTCATGCCTAGAGAGAGATGATTAGAAGCACTCCAGTAAAATATTTATGCTAATTTTAGCAAACATAAATCTCTGTTTGGGAATCTATTCTTATATATGTATGTTTATTAGGCTATTACATATTAGCTTATCAGAGAGGTTTGCAAATTAATGAAATATATGTATAGTTAGATAATAGCAGGGATGATATTTAAAAGTCATATTAGCAATTATTAATTAAACCCCAAATATGCATTTTTCCTGCTATTTTATTAGATAAAATATGGAGATTTAATATTTCTAAACTAGATTGCTTTAGAGAAACTCCTCTTAGCATGTTTTAAGATATGCTAACTGAGAACCAGATTAAGGTAGTTTTGCAGAATGAAACTATAGTATTTCGTGCATTTAAATTAAATTAAATTTTAGTATTAATATTATTTAGTAAGCATTACAAATGTATTTTTATTAAACATGATACATGTATTTATGCCTTGCTATGCTTTCTTTGTTAAAATAGACTTATGGTAATATGCCACCCATTATTTAATTTAGTTCAGACATCCACCTTAGAACTGGAACATGAGGGTCCAGAAAACAAATGTAAAGCTGCTCCAACACCCAAACTAATGTTCCATTATGCTAACAAGTCATACAGTTCAAGGGAACTAAGTACTTGGTACTGAATTCTGTGAATTATTATACATTCATACTATGCCACTTTATTTTAATAATTTAGCACCCTAGTATCAGAAGCTCCTCTACAATTACCAGTTCATCCCACCTTATTATTCTAAAAGTCAGCATTAGTCTGAATGCTGAATCTGGTTTACTTAAGTAATCTGCATATGGACCATATTTATTGCTCACTAGGTATATGTTAGTATGAATAACTATGTTTTACCATACATCATTTCTGTAAGATTTAGCTTCCCATAGCAAACACAGAATAGTTGGCATAGCATATCTATAGGAATGAATATTAATCACAGGTAATAAACTATAATAATTATACATTAAAAGTTCATTCTAAAAGATGAGATTCCTGTAATCTAAATCAGCTCATCATTGTTATAACAACTGCATATGTAAAACTTAACCAATGCACACCTGTTGTTTTTATGTTAATTAATTTGCTTCTTTTATTTATTAAAGATATTTAAATTGAAATTCTGTTTCATGTTTCTTTCACAATCTACTTCAAACCACTCCTAATCAATCCAAATTTAGTATTAGCATGTAATATTTATATGCATTCCTTCACTTAGCCATAAATGTGTTTAGTTAATGTTATTAGTAATTTATCAATCCTGTCCTATGCTGGCTCGTGAATTAAATTGAGACAGAGGGTAATCCCATATATGTCATTCAAAGAGTATTAAATCACTGAGCACTGGTAAAGGAGTTGAAGTGTGGTCAGATTCAAGGTGTCAACCTCTCATCTGGATCAGCTTTAGTATAATTTTCCAGAACTGTGGATTTTGTTTGTGTGAATGTACAAATATGACTGTTACAGTATTACTAACCCTATACTGTACATAGAGGGTATAAGTCCTAGATTGTGCAACTATGCACAAATACATAAGTTTATATGAATAGAATAATTTTCATCAAGACTTCAACATATAATTGCTAAATTAGGTGCAATGTTTGTAATTAGGTTTTTTTTGTAAAGACATTGAATAGAAAGCTTATGGGAATTACATCAAAATGGCCAAATCTGCACACATGGCTAGAAGACCTATGTTTACCCTATGACTTATTCTATGGGCTATGGGAATAAAACATCCAAGAAAGTTGAACACCCATATAAACCAACAATTACATTTTGACAAATCCTTAAGTTTAAAACATTGTAAGCACACCTAAGCAATAAACTGCAAGTAAGATATTATAGTCTAATGATAATAATAGCATACACATAGCAATAAAATACACCTGTAAATAAGTGTTCAAAAAACAATTTACCATCTAATATATATATAATCATGACTGCTCAATAACCAATCCTAAGAAATATCATTTAATCAGATGCAAATATTCTTTATAAGTTTCAAATGGTAATCAGCATAATATGAGAAATAATTTTTCAGAAGAAAATACTCTAAGTGTTTTACCTTTATATTCTGAAATAATACTAAATGACTTAAGCATATGAAACAATTATAATAAATATAATATTTAATTAAATTACCAAAATGTCATTATTTAATAACATTCATTCAGCAAAGTTCCATTGAAACATCAAAATAAAGTTATTATTTATCACACCTAAAATATACTTCCACTATATCATTTTAAACCCCCATACAAAACACTTTAAAAATTCAACATGACAAATATTAAATATATTTCTAAAGCACAACAATTTAAAATTAAAAGTGAGAAAATGCACTCCTCCAATGATGAGGTCCCCCCCCCTTCTATTCATTCATAATTCTGTAAATAAATTTTAAACTTATAACAGATGAATTTTGATAATTCCACAAAAGTTTATTCTCAAAAGTTTCATCTTTTCACTTATAAGCGATTCTAGTTTAAAAGAAATCATTTTCCATTCGTTTTTAGATACGTGTTGGATAAAACATATTCTTGTTAAAAAACACAAATTTACTGCAGCAGCTGAGTTAATTAATAAAAAATCTTATTTATATGTGTATACTACATAATGTTAGTTTCTAGACTTTTTCTTTTATTTTTAGAAGCACAACAGATTATCACAATAGATAAGTCTAACTAAAATGTATATTTCATTATAGGTAATTATAATATATTATAGGTATAGATTAATAATTTAAGTTTTAGATATAAGTAGTAGCTTAAATTAATAATTGAAGTTTTAATATTTCACATTTTATAAGTTATTAAAAACATCACAACAGTAGCAGAAATAAATAATTAATAATAACAGTTTTCATATTAAAATGCTAAATAGAATATTAAATAGTTCGATTCAGAAAATTTAATACTAGGTTATCTTAAAATCATTTAAAAGTCTATAAATAAACAGAGAACAATTTAGATAATATAACAAACAAAGTCTTACATTGTCCATTGTTTTTATAATCCCCCCCCCCCCACAATCCTATTTCCCTCTCTTATATAGCTAATCCCAATTGATCAGCTGAGCTGATTGTACTGAAATCAATCATCGATAAAATCAATTTCCAATCACCAACTTTAAGTTCTATTTTTAGACTTAATTAAAAAACAACAGAAAGAAAGAAAAATAAAATATTTTAAAAATAGCAATTTATACAATATTTGAATCTGTAATAAAATATTTTTTTAATATAATTATTTAATAAACTCAATATGATTAAACTAACATTATATAACAAAATTCTTTTCCATATTTATTTAGTATTAAATACAAATCAATTTTTTAATACTTTTAACTAAAATAAGAATTATTGTTAGCAAATTAAATATTGCAAAATAATACACATGCAAACACAGACATTCACACATATCATTAAAACTGCTTTAATTGGATAATACTTTGTTTCATACATAATATTATTTGATGATTTATTTAAAATATTTTAAGTTAACTAACTTTATAGATTTAATTGATAACTGTTAAAATTTAGATTTACTTACAATAGGACATTATTTATACTTTAAACAATATTATTATTAAAATTTGTACTTATAACAGACTATTAATATGCATGTTAAGTATTACTTAATGCATTAATAAAATTATATAAGGTAATTTTAAGTACAATTGCTTTAGTTTTAGTTTTAAAAGGTCACAAAAAAAATTACTGACTTGAAATTTAAATGTGTTAAGTAAATTCTAGTCATCTTGACATATTAAACAATATATGACAGACATACAAATTTGCATATTAAGTTCTGATTAAATTATAATATACTTTCAATTACTAGATATACTATTGTTTATTATGTGGAACATGCACAGACAAAAAACATTGAAGTATTTTTTAAAAAACAGTTTTCAGTGCTTATATAGTATGTGCTCGGTGTCATTTTGAATTTTAAAACATCCCCAAAAACACTGCTGACACATAAAGTAATAAATGACATTGAGTAGAAGAAGCATGTAGTTTCAAAAAATGGTGGGAAAAAAGATTAAACCATCTAACACAAAGTATTCACATGAATTGCACTACATTTTTTTTTAAATCTCCTTAAAAAAACAATTTTCAATGATAATTAAAAAAATCAAAAGGCAACTATTTATCAGTTTCTAAATTTTAAAACAGTTCTTATTAAAAAAATCATGCCACATGCATCTGTTTAAAATTGTGTGTAGGTTAACTGTTAATTTTAAAAATAAAAAAACGTGGGGGGAAAATGAATTGCACTACATTTAAAAAAAAACTCCACTACTTTCAACACTATTTCATGGAGTATCAACAAATAAAAACCTAATTAACCTACTTTTCAAAAATATAAAAAATATATAATACTAAATTTAATCAATATTTAAAAAATAAAAGACTTTCAACAGTAGTTTTGGATAGGTTTTAAATCTGTATATATTTCTTTATGATGAAACTATGGAGAAAAAAGAATATTTCAGGCATTATACATTTACAAATATACTTATGGGATCATCCCTGGCCGTTATCTAACTAAGAGATATAATAATAATTTGCAAACCTTAATAACAGACTAATACATATTAAGTAATTGAATATAGATAACAATAAGTGCATAGTGATATGTTGTTATCTCTTAGAATAGATTTCAAAGCAGCAATTTATATCAGCTAAATGAGAACATTACACCAGAGAGCTTGCAATTGTCTCTCGCAAATATTTATTAAGTTAATTATTCTCTGCTTTGAAAATATGACATATAATAACATATTAATTTAGAAATGAAATAAAATAATTAGAATAGGAAATGGGCATGGCCACAGATTATAAAAAGGTTAAAATAATAACTGATTACAGTTACAAAAAAAATTATTAAAAAGTTACGTTTGTAGACAAGACTATTACAGTTATCATTTAGAGATTTTATTTTAACAAGAATTTTAAGTAATTGAGAATTTATAATTTAACAAACATTCATTATAGTAGCATCATTTAAATATTATAAGTTTTTAAAATAGATTTACAGAGCTCTGCGGTAAAGAAATATTACCAATTTTCTTCCAGGCTGTTGTCCAGTATTTGTAATAGGCACTGGATGGGTTGCTCATTTGTGATGTATTGTCTTGGTGCAAGTGATGGTTGAGCTTCTCCATCCTGGCAAAACCAAATTTGGGCCCTTCTAAATCTCTCCATTAGTGATAAAATATGGGGTTTATATATTATATTTTACCTCTCTATTGCATTTGTCTTCAAGCTAGGTTTGCAGCATAAAAATCATTAGCTTGTTTACAACTCTTCTTTAAAATTATAAAATTTAGCTCTCTTGTTAAATTTCTTAACTTAGCACTTTTATCTTAGTAAAACAAAGGCAATCCCAAAGTGAATAGAAAATAGTGCTGCACGATCGTATTTTCTTTCACTAAGGTGTACCTTAAAATTTGTTATTTCTAAAATTAACATTTGACCTACACACAATTTTAAATAGGCATGTGGCATAATTTCTTTTAATAAAAACTATTTTAAAGTTTAGAAACTGATGAATAGTTGCATAAACATTTCATTATATATGTTTATGTTGGTCATAGGTGAAATTTTACATATATATGTGATTCTTAGAAAATAATTAAATTTATGCTGCAAACCTAGCTTGTAGGCAAATGCAATTGAAGTGTAAAATTTAATATAAACCCCATATTTCATCACTAATGAAGAGATCTCAGCAGGCCCAAATTTGGTTTCACCAGGATGGAGAAGTTCAACCACTATCTGTACTAAGGAAGCATTGCAGATGAGAAACCCATCCAGTGCCTACTACAAATGCTGGACAACTCGGCCTGGAAGAAAACTGGTAATATTTCTTCACCATAAAGCTCTATAAATCTATTTTAAAAACTTATAATATTTAAATAAAGCTAGCTATAATGAAACATACTTAAAATTCTTGTTAAAATAAAATCTCTAAATGGTAACTGTAATAGTCTTGCCTATAAATGTAACTTTTTAATAATTCTTCCTGCAACTGTAATCAGTTATTATTTTAATCTTTCTATAATCTGCAGCCATGCCTATTTTCTATTTTAATTATTTTATTTCATTTCTAAATTCATATGTTATGATATGCCATAATTTCAAAGCAAAGAATAATTAACTTAATAAATTTTTGGGGAATACAATTAGAAGTTCCCCAGTGTATTGTTCTCATGGCTTTTTAGCTGATATAAGTTGCTGCTTTGAAATCTTTTCTAAGAGATAACAACAGATCGCTATTCACTCATTGTTGTCTATATTCAATTACTTAATATGTATTAGTCTGTTATTAAGGTTTGCAAGTTATTATTATATCTTTTAGTTAGATAATGGCCAGGGATGATCCCACAGGCATATTTGTAAATGTATAATGCCTGAAATATTTTTTCTCCTCCCTAGTTTCATCATAAAGAAATATATACAGATTCAAAACCTACCCAAAACTACTGTTGAGTCTTTTATTTTTTAAATATTGATGAAATTTAATATTATATTTTTGAAAAGTAGGTTAATTGTGTTTTTTATTTGTTGATATTCCACGAAATAGTGATGAAAGTCAGAGGAGTTTTTTTTCTAAATGTAGTGCAATTCATCCCCCCCCCACATGTTTTGTTATTTTTAAAATTAACATTTAATCTACACACAATTTTAAATAGATGCATATGGCATCATTTCTTTTAATAAGAACTGTTTTAAAATTTAGAAATTGATAAATAGTTGCCTTTTGGTTTATTTCATAGGCTTTTGAAAATAGCATTTATGATTTTTTTTAAATGTAGTGCAATTCATGTGAATACTTTGCCTTAGGTGTTTTAATTTTTTTCCCACCATTTTTTGAAACTACATGCTTCTAGTCAATATCATTTATCACTTGTATGTGTCAGCAGTGTTTTTGGAGGTGTTTTAAAATTCAAAATGGCACTGAGCATGTACTACATGAACACCCAGTTTTCTCTACTGTAATACCATCTCTTATAACTTTGAATAATCCATGGTATATAGATGTAATATAATTTAATCTCCATTCCCAGATAAGTTTTGAATTTTAGCCTTAAGGTCTGGAAATGGATACTTAATTGCATCACCAGTTTGTAAACAATAATAGTCAAGTTGGTGCCAAAATAGATACAAATAAACTGCTCTTATTTACTATAGTAATCTGAAAAAATCAAGTGATATTGTATTGACATATTTTTAAGAGAAGATTTAAAGAAAGTTAGAGAAAATATGTTGAAAACAGGATTAAAAATGCTGAGGTGATAGAAAGATAATACAAAAAATTATCGATTATTTTGAAAATTAGAAAAAAAAGATCTTACTTAAATCTCCATAACCGGTCTATTTCTAAACATATATTTCAAAATAAGTTATATTTGTGAATTTCAATAATATATCATCTATTTATAAGTATATACTTTGAAATGAAGTCATATTTAGATTGCTGTGCAAAAAAGAAATGGTAGTGGTTGATTAGCACACATGCCACTTGATGGCATTGTTGCTACACAAAAATTATAAAAGATGAACGTTCCCAGGCTGTATTTTTTTGGGATTTTTTTTCTTTTTTCTTATAAAAAAAATCAGACACAGAATTTGTACTTTTTAAATGTTTTTTTTATTAACTTCAACAAATTTACAAAAATACAAATCAAATACAGAATTTATAGTTTTTAAAGGGCTTTTTTTTATTAACATCAACAAATTTTAAACTTATTACGGTTGTTTTTTTTTTTTTTTAAATAAAATCAACCGATGTCAAACTTAGTACACTTTTTTTATTATCATCAAAAAATTTTCATGGTAGTTTTTTTGGTTTCCTTTTTTAAAAAAAAAATAAAATCAATAAATGTAAAACTTACTACGCTTTTTTTTTGGTTTTGCATTAATTTTTTTTAAATAACATAAACAAATTTAAAAGTTATTACGCTTTTTTTTTGGTCCAGCTTTTTTTTTAAAACAACATCAACAAATTTAAAACTTATAATGCTTTTTTTTTGGGTTCCTGTTTTTTTTTTTAAATAATACCAACAAATTTAAAACTTATTAAGCTATTTTTTTGGGTTCCGCTTTTTTTTTTTTTTAAAAAATAACATCAACAAATTTAAACCTTATTATGCTTTCTTTTTTTTTGCTATAAAGATCAACAAATTAAAAAAACCAACTGTTCATGTCTCCAGTAATATATAAGATGTATAGCTTGAACAAATGGTATTCTGGACCCATCAAACCAAGTTAGCTTCTGTTATTGGTAAATGAGAGAATTGAACAATGTCTGGGTTTTCCTTTGCCATGTTGTTTATCTCATTGAGGTTATTGAGAATACATTATTTGACACATTACCTACTTAAAAATATGTTCAGATATACCCTTTGACAAGATTTTGTACCTTTAAAGTTGACTACAGAAGTGTGTAAATCCTCCGATAATTATTAGTTAGTCCAATCATGCGATTTCAATAAAAAAAAAACTTTCTTTACAATTAACAAATTTCATATAATTGAAAGACCCACACCCTCACAAGACACCATAAAAAAGTGTAAAGTGTATGAATTTGCAGAAATAATTTAGTGCAATGTGACAACATGGCCCACAATGTGTAGTACAACAGAACTGTTGTATACATGTAACACACAGCTGTAAAAATATGGTTGGCCACGTATTAAATAATATTTAGTATGTGTTTTAGCACATAAATCATGTCATAAAATATGGTCGGCTGTGTAAACAATGTTTTTATGTGTTTTAGACATAAATCACACCATCAAGCAGTGTGTGTGTCTAATCAACCACTACCAAAGAAATAAATAAAAATAATTTGATATATACATTTAGTTACCATGATAATGGAGAAATTAATCAGCACAGATTGCAGTATTTTCTTCCAGATAAAAGTAATAATTAAGATAATTATTTCTTACAGAGAGCTTCAGTCTATTTTGTAAAAATTAAGTAGAAAATTAATTGCAATTATTTATCATTGGTAAAATTGTTAAATTAATCAATGGAAATGAGGGCTTTAATGTTTCAATCCAACAATATGTCATGTGATAAACTGCTAAAGCTATTACTATTTTGCTTACAAGATGTAATTTGAAATAAAGCTCTCAAATAGTGTGCAGGATTCATCAGATGGGAAATAACTGAGAATAATAACAATTAATAATTTTTTTGTCAACTCCATTTTTAATGGAAAGTGATTGAAATATTATTTAGATTCCACTCATTGCCAGCCTAATTGAAAGCTAATAACTAACTTGGAGTTAATAAACTACTACTAAAAAAACCATCAGCAGCACACTAAAAATATGTAAATCATTACTTTATTGTCTAAGAATTATATATATTAAATTTTAAATTGGAATATAGGTCAATGTACACGTAAATAAAGGGGTAAATCACCCTACCCCATGCTATAACTTAAAATCAATCTAAATGTTGAACAAAAAAATCAAGAATAGAATGAATCCATCTATCTTTGGTAGTGCTGATGTATGTAAGCATATATTAAAATTAATTTAAGCCTTGTTTAATTATTACCATCAAGGTGTTAAAGGATGATATGATCTCTCTAACCTTGTATAATTAATTATGAGTTGAATAACAAATTCCATCTTGTTGATATATTAATTTTATTCTCAATTATGAACAATGTTGATAAAAGTATGCTTATAAACATCAGGGCTACCAAGAATAGGTGAATTCATTCTATTCTTAATTCCTTTGTTCAACATTTACAGTGTTTTTAAGCCATAGCCTGGGGGTGGTCATTTACTCCCCTTGTTTATATATATATTAATGCAAAGTGAATTATCACATATGTTAATAAGTTATTGTCTAGTAAGAATAAGTTTTTTTTACAAAATGTAAAAAAAAAGCAATTGCAAAGAGCTATTTTAATAAACATATTTATTAAAGCTAAATAAATATTCTTTTGTTGGCAATAGATTAAAGAAAGATATCAAGAAATCTTATCAGCTTAAGAAAATTTGATGCTATTCCTTTGAAATAGCGTATATAGAGGGGAAAAGGGTAATATTGCCGATAAAAAGAACTTTAGTAAAAATAATTTAAAGATGTATATTTAAACTATATATCGTATAGATTAAGATAAAGTAGCCTCTAAATAGCTCTCTGCAGAGGCATAGCTTTCTGACGAGAATGCATGTATATATATGTAATATTGAGACTTAATAATACTATATGTTTATAATTTTAATAAATAAATAATTTGATATTAATGCTTTGATAGTGCTTTCCTCAAAATGCCATCCTTAGAAATGTAATCTTTTAAATAATTTTATTATTATTATATTATTCATCAGATATTACGGATTCTGATAAATATTAAAACAAAAAAATTATTGAAAAAACTAAGCTACTACTATTTCCCAAAAATAATGTATGATAGATATTCGTAGCTGTTTAAAGTAATTCATATTAAAAACTGCTAAGATAATTCTAAGGATAGAATAATTGCTTTCGAAATGATTAATCATAAGATGAGTTTTAATACTAAAGCTACATAAATTTAGCTCCCTGAATTTTTATAACGGTGAACTTGATGAGTTCATTAGTATACATAAGTCTAGTTTATTATGAACTTAGAAATCATTATTTTTTTTTTTTAAGGATCTCATTATTAAAAATATAAAAAAGATAAAACGTTTCGATTTTCACAGTTAAATGTATATATTAAAAGGTCCTTAATTTTGGATATCTTTTGGGAATTTTTTTCGCTATGCTAGGTTGGGTGAAAATATTTTTTAAGATTTTTTTTAATAATGATAAAAAAAATCAGTAACGTAGTTTTACCTTCCTAATTTGTTTTTTGAAATTCACCCCTTTATAACTTTCGAAGTTTATATATATATGTGTGTGCAAATAATGAGAAAAGTCTACATTACTTTATGTCAAGTCTTTGGGATGAATACATGTTTATTAAAATTTTACAAAGATTTTAAATCTTTAACTTAGATATATACTGATTTTATGTGTACATAGTAATGAAACGATTTCAACTAATTAAAGATATTACAACTGTATTTTTAGACTAAAATAATATATTACACTTTTTAATATGAGATTAACAATTTCAATTACTTAATACTTCTAAGCACTTAGTAAAGGAAAATAAGATAGTGATTTAAAAGAAGCATTATATGAGGATTAAAGATAGTAAAGACTAAGTTAAGACTAATTTAAGAATAAAATAATACAAAAGAATGACATCCTCTCTTAAAAAAAAAAAATGTAAAGGAAAATGTTCTCGTAATCTCTTCTTATGTTATAACCATAGAAACACATATTTTCTAAGGAAGTCTAAACTAAATTTAAAATTAATCATTGTTCAGCCTTACCATGAGCTTGTTATAATGTTGGGAATAAATTTTATGAAGGATTTGGAATTTACAATGAAAAAATTATATAAAAAAATTATTTTAAAATATTTGTAGAAAATTTATGTAATATAACTTAACTATTATTCCTAAAATCTGATATAATAAAGTATTTTAATCTTGTAGAAATTATGACCTTTTAACAAATTTAATTATCTTATTAAAATATATATTTTACTAGTTTAAGGGCCAATATCCACTCATATATAGAGACGAATGATGAAGATATATTAATAACGTTTAAAGATAAAGCGATGAGAATGCAATTACCATAATTCAGAAAGATGAAGCAAATATAAAAGTGAACTTGGTCTACTAGACAATTTGTATTTTTGTTTTTTGCCTTATCTATTAAATTGAACCAAACTCTTTATACTGTCTGGGATTTTTTTAAACACCCTGTTGCATTGTTTTATTTATCCATATTTTTTCTATGTACGTCTTCATTCAAAATTATCAGTAGCAAGTTATAACATGAAATTTTACTATAGTCTCTCAAAAATATAAATAAATATTGAAAAAAATAAAAAAGTCAGTGTAATTGATGATGATTCTATTTTATATTAAACCATCAAAGATAAGTCTAAGAATGGATCACTCACTGATTCAGGTCCTAAAAAAAATTACTTAATGATACTGGTTATTTTGTTTCCATTTATATAACTCAGAAATTAGCTAAATGATTCCATCTATTAAAATATAAAAGATCCTGTTTCACTTTCACCATACCCTACTTTTTGTAATCATAACATTGGATACAAGATTGAGTAACCTTGAATTGAGATGGTTGTTAAATACACAATCTGATATATTTTTGATAAATTTATGGCTTGAAATAGAAATCCAAATTAATATAAAACTAATGAATGTTATTGACTTGAACTCCAATGTAATTAAATTTAATGATAACTAATAGCATGACAAACATAACATAAAAAAATTACATACTGCTTTATATATATATAACATGCAATTATTAAAAAGATCTGATAATCAGTACTTGCATATGTATCTCAATTGCTTATTTTTCAAATATAAGTACTAAACTCTTAGGATTAAATGAATATTTTGGATTTTGAGAAACAAAGTAATAGCTATTAATTATTATATCAGCCCTTCCAATAAAAAAAGTATAATATTCAGAAATACTTTCAAATTAGTGTGGAAAAAAAACACACTTTAAATTACTCTAATTTAAATTTTACGCATCATAAATTTCAAAAATTTGCACTATAAAAAATTACAAAGGTTTTCATTAATATATATATTACATTTACATATTCTGCCACTCTAAATATTAATGTGAAAAAATATTCATATAGAGTTTAAATATAAAATATAATAATATTTATTGTATCGAGTACACTTTTGATGCTTTCATGTCATATTCATGATGAGTCTGGTTGAGAACATTAATTTTTTGCTGACTTGAATGCTATTAGTTTTCTGGTTCCTTACATATTCATTTTGTGTAATAAACTACATCACTTTATTTGACATTTGCGATTATTTCTCTCTTTGCACATAACTTTAATAGTACTCGGAGAAGGAACACGACTATAACTGTGATCTGAGTGCTGTTAAAGATATGTGCAAAAAGATAAGTGATCACAAACATAAAATAAAAAAGGTATGGTTCAATACACAAAATAAATATGTAACGAATCAAAAAACAAACATTTCTTCATTACTAAAAATACAGATGTTATAATGGATCAAAGATCTGATAGCATTGTAATTAATACAGTATGGAATTTAAAGTGATAAATAATGTGATGCATAAAATAAAAATTAAAATTATTGACATCACGGATATGATTGAAAATTAGCTTGTAAATTATATATTTAGATTATAGATATAAACATCAACTAAAAAAAAAAAAAATCTATTGAAATATTGTCAAAAACTGAACCTTATAATTCTACAATTCAAAAATAGTTTAAATTTTTTTATTTATTTCACAAGTAAATTATTTATGTGAAACTTTTATATTTTGTTTAAATATTTTATGCAATAATTTTGTATGTAACTGATAATTTATAGTATGGATTCATTTCTGATTTAAAATCTATCAAAATCAATACTCTCTTTAATTTTCCAACTGTAATATAAAGAAAGCAACTTCTTGGAAATCTCCTTTATTCTTGCATACACAACAATACCCAGATCATTATATCTCTGGATATTTTCAGAAAACATATTTTTATAACTTTCACACCACCATCTCAACTATATTGTCTAATAAATTTCTCTGATATTTAGACTTTTTTTTATTTTTATCTTTAACAATGGATGCAATATATTTTCGGCCTTAATATGATCTTACATTCCATGTACTTTTTTTTAATAACAACTATTAATTTTCATGAATTTCAATAAGAAGCCATAGTTAGGCTGACACATGTACACCTCAGAATCTGAAATCCCAATAGAGTACTTTTGTGTTTGCTTTAGCCAGTACTCAGAAATATATTTTCAAATTCACTTATATAATCAAGATATAGTATTTTATTACTTTTTTTATATTTTAAATATATAAATTCTTAAAAATAATTGTCATTAAATTTTTATTTCCCTCCCCTTTCAAATAATAGTCATTTATTATTTCATTTGTAGATAATAATATTGTTTTTTTAACTAATGCTTTTAGAAGGTCTATTAAAATTGGACAAAGAGAAAATAATTTTAATAGGCTTTTAAATATTTAAATATCTTTGCTTAAAAAAGACCCTCTAATAAATAAAAATGTATGTTGAAAGTCACTGTGTTATGATAGATATCTGTATATTTTAAAATTTCTTTCATATAAATAAAGATTGTATAAATGGGGAAAAAACAAAACCTTTTTAATCTTAGGACTATATAAAGCTTTATGCAGTTAACAAAAAGAATGAAGAGACAATGGTACAAATATTGAAAGGACAATGATTGGATTACATTATAAATATTAAAAAAAAAAACAATGTAAAGGTTAATACTATATCAGATAAAGTGTCATGGATACATATTCATCTCAGTGAAAAATTTCAAATGGAGATAATTTAGATATATACCCAGCAAGTTATTATTCTGATGAAGGAATAGAAGATTTCTTTATAGTTGCACAACATGATTTTGTTAAGAATAATATTACATTTTAAAACTGCCATGAAGGATTTTAAAGATAGAATTAAAAATGATTAAAAGATAAAAAAAGATTGTATGTAAATTTGATTATGGACACAGAAACAAAATAAGATAGAGACTTGTGAAATTTGCACAAAAAGCAAACAAACCAACTTATATATTTCTTTTTTAAAAATATCCTAAATGAAATAGACATGGAGTCATCTAAACAAACTAATAAAGAACAACAACAACAACAAAAAAAAAAAGAAAACATTCTAAAATGAACATTTTTTGAAATGATAAATAATTGAACTGAAAAAATGAGATTTGGAATCAAATCTATGAAGAATTTTAAAAAAACTTCTAAAAATGATCAAATTATTATAGATATATTTTAAAAAAAAAATAGTTGAAGAAAAAAGTTGTTGGCAAACTAAACCCCTCTACAAGATAGTAACATACCAGATAATTAGAGTAATGGAATAAAAACATTGATAATTTAAAAAAAAAAAAAAAAATCTCTTAATTATATCAACATTTTTTTTTGCTAAGATCATTATAACTCATCTACAGAGAAGTTTGAACTCAAATAAATAAAAAAATAAGTTGAATTTAAAATTGGTGATTACAGCACATTAAATCAGATTCATCCAAGTAATAAGAAAAGTTATAGAAAGAACCATATCATTTTGCATTGATACTTGTAGATTACAAAAAAGACATTTGGTTCTTTGAGCTGTTGATTTCAGTTAAATTCTGAAGAATATTTAATAAAATGTATCAGCACTAAAAAGATTAATTATCATAAAGAAGTATGACAGAATGGCTCCATATTTTTAAAACCTTTATAGCAGTTTTACTGAAAGTATTTTATACACTAGAAGGGAAAGCTAAGAAAATAAAAATAAAAGATATTTAAGTAGTACAAATTTTTAAGATGATGTGGTTGTTTTCATAATTAATGTTTCAAAGTTCCAAAAAATATTTAAAAAGTCACCAGAAAAAATAACAAAATCAAAAGGAATAGATATCAAAAAAGATTAAAGTGTAATGTTCAATATTTTTTTTTAATAGTAATGAATTAACAAACATTTACAAAGATTTTGATTATATATATATAAATGCATGGATGAAATTAATCATAGAGTTAAAGTCATTTGGAATATTTCTAATAGAAATAACAATATTAAAATAAAATATGCCTAGTATTTAGAAAAACAAGATTTTTAAAACACATGTTTTGTCAATGATAACATGAATAAAAGTAATAAAGTGATTTCAGATCATATAACAAAATATAAAAATGCATATCAGAAGTAACATTAAGGAATTAAAAGCAAAGGGTAATATTGATACTATTGAAAAAATTAAAATAACACGTTGCTAGAATAGATAACATAATATGTAGTTGAAATATTAAAATGAATCCAAAAGATTGCAAAAACATAGGTTTTAAAAGAGTATATGTGATACAGCTAAAGTTTTCTAGAAAGAATGGAAAAAAAACTTGATTAAAATTGAAGATACATTCAGTAGAGAATTGATCAATAATGGTGAGAATGATGATGATGAGTTAGTAATTAAACTTGAATATCTGGTGTTATTTGTTAAAGAAAATCAAAATAAATTTACTGTGATTCTTTTTTTTCTTTTTTTTTTTTTAAATAAGAAAACAGTAAACTAATCCTCATTTATTGTATGCATGACACAGATATTTCCAAAAAGCTTTAACTTTTAAAGGAAACAATATCTTGAAAAACAAAACCATTTAAAAGTAACTTTTACAAAGCTCCTTTAGATGTCTTTTGCCTGCAGAGTGTAGATGACTAATTGATTGATGACTTTCTAACAAGACTGGAATAACAGTTAATTATCTTCGATAATTCCAACATTACTTCGAAACTCTCAGGAAATTTTTACAAACTTTTACTAGTTCAACCATTTAGGAAGATCATTTATTATTTAAAATCTTTCATTTATTCAATATATACACAAAGTTCTTTTACAGTATATTATATAAAAAAAATATATACAAAAAACGTGGGGGGGGGGCAAAATTTCCTTAATATCATCTACTATAGTCTAAATAAATATAATTTCATAGTTCTTTAATAACGAATACTAAAGACGGTAATTTATATTACCCATAACATTACTCTAAACAATATTTATTTTTTGAATGATGAAAATAAAATAATTATACAATTACTTTAATCCAGTAGCTATTTGTAAAAATCAGTGAAAAGCAATAAAAATGATATTAGTGAAAATATAGATATAAATCATACTTTACTGCTCTGGACATTGTAAAAAGTTCGAGCATTAGAATGGATGAGCTGAACTGCCAACCATAACGAGTTTGAAAGCCCATCACTCTACCACTGTGTTAAACCATATAAAACTGTGAAAATATATAAAGGTGATGATTCATCATCAACCATTATCAATCCACTGCAGGATAAAGGTCTCTCCAAGTTCAATCCATCTTTTCCTATCTTTAGCTTCTCTTCTCCACATCACCTCTGCACACTTTCTTATTTCATCCACCCATCTCACATGTGGTCTCTTTCTGGGTCTTTTACAATCTCTTGGAATCCAGTTTAAAATTTCAACTGTCCATCTATTATCATCTCTTCTAACAATATGTCCAACCAAACTCCACTTCAGACTTTTAATTTTTTCAATGAGGTCAGTAACACCTGTTTGTTCTTTTACCCATACATTGCGTTTTACAATCAATTAAAAAGAGAAACTGAACTTAAGGTTAAAGACGTAAAAAAAAAAGGTCATAGTAATTTATAATTTAGCTTTTTCAGATATTATAGTAAAGAAAACCATTCATTTTTAGCCGAAGTAGTGGCAGAATGACAAATTCAAAAGACAATATTTCAGAAAACAATTCCTAGCCCACCCAAAATTGATCAATTGAGTAAAATTATTATGTATATATTGTAATGGTAAATATTTTGTGAGAAACAGGGTTGAAACAGGAACCAAAGATATATAAATGACAAGTTTTGATTCAAATTAATACTTGAATAGTGAAAGATAAATAGTTAATGCAATTTAAAAAAATGATTAAATTCAAATATATATAATAATATTATCTAAACAATGATGACGATTTATAACATAAGTACAAGTCCTCTCAAAAGTATTTTGTTTTTTTAGTTTCAATAAATTGGAAAAAAAATGAAACTCTCAGGTGCCAAAACTTCTAACCAGAAGGTTTACTTTTAGAAAACTTATTAATACATGATCATTATTTATAAATTATTACCATTATTTCTGCATGTTCCCCAGTGGATTTCTTGATTTCTCAGGGGTGTAGATAATATTAACATATTGAATATTAAAAGCATAATGTTTAAGTTGAGTTAGAGAAGCAAACACAAACTAAATGGATTATTAACAATGAATATATAAAACTGTTGTATATATACTCACAACTATTAATACATATACAAAATATTAATTATAATAATAGTAAAAGTTATTTTTAAGTTTAAGACCTTATAATATCTATAATAAGAAGATCTTACCATATGAAATATTTAAACAGTTCTAAATCATGAGTCTCTGCAGATATTGTCCTTTAATGTATTTATTGCTATCTTCATTAGTTCCTCAAAAGATGGTAGTTCATCTGCTTGGAAACTGTTGTTAGGGAAGAAATCCAGCATATTTGGTGATGTTACATAGGATATATTATCAATAAGTTTTGGGTAGTTATTATGGCAGTCCATTTATCCCTTCAAGGCATTATTAGGACAGCCACTGGCTAGTTTTAGCAAATTTCAGTGTTAGTCTGAATTTTCTGGGTATTTTGGATGATATGGTTATTGGTTATCTAACTACACATGGTAGATAGTTTTCTGTTTGATAAAACCATCATATTTACTGTTATAAGTGAAGTATTAAAATACTTTAAAAGCAGTCAGCAAAATACATCTATCCAAGATACAGTGGAAAATAACTTTAACCAGCAATTCTCTCCTTGGCATTGGATCACTATAGCACTGCTTCATAAGTTGAGTCTTTAGATAAACTAGAGTAGACTGGACTAAACTAAATTGAGCTATTTATATCCTACCTAATGTTGTTCAATAACATGTTTTCCAAATAGTGAATTCATCATCAGCTAATTACAAAATTTGACCTATTTACTTATAGCATGTTTTTGGAAAGCATGTTGTACAAACAAATTTACAGATATTATATTATGATTTGATGCATAAATAATCAAAATAAAAAAGTTTTTTGACTTTCTTTATTTACATAAATTGGCGATAGGAAAAATTGTCACTGACTTTTAAAACTTGATTTTTAATTTTCAAAATATTATAAACTCAATATGATATTTAGTTTTGCAATCAAATTTACTACAAAAATATGGGGGATTTTATTTAAAACTCAATTCAAAAAAGGCAAATTTAAAAATGGTTTTCGAAATTATGTAATTAAAATTCTTTCATGTATCAAAACATTTTTCTTTCTTACTTTACAATGTAATCTACTATTTTATTGTTACTCAATCATCAAATGCAACAAAATTTGCTTTTAAAGGTTTTTTTAGGCAGTTGATATATTTATTACTCAATTGCAGTAATGGTGACAAACTTTTTATTAAACAAGTTTTTTTCATGCAGTTTTATAATATAATTTATTGAGATGCTATCATATTTGTTATCATTGCAATATATATATTTGAGTGAATAAACAAACATTGTATATAAATGAAGACATTAAACTGACATAATTTATATATTCACTCTATGAATTACTTTATTACATATAGATTGTTTAATGTTTATTACAAAGTTAAAAAAATCTTTACTTTATTAATAAAAAATTAGTATGATAAATCAATATAAAAACAATAAGATAGTTGGATTAACTAATATTCTCACTTTTTACTGTAAATATTAAAGACAATCTCCTTTATATATAAAGACAACCAATAAAAAAGAGATTTACCTTCTTATTACAATATTATCATTTACCGAGGTGGTAATGTATATTATTTACTGTAGTAGCATTAAAATGATTATATTTAATGATATATATATATATATATATGAAATACTATGGAAGTTAACTACAATTTCCACATGACTTATAAAATAGACACGCACTCTTTCATTAATAAATGTTTTAAAAGCATAGATGATTCACCTATGCTTAGAGCCTATTCCTTAAATAAGTCAACATTTATTATGCCATGCTTGAATTTAGATCTTGATCTTATTATGGGCCTGATTTTTAAATCAGCATATTATCTGCATAGGTTCATATTATATATTGCTAGGAAAATGCGTGATGATTTTATAGCACATGGGAAGAATAGTTGACCTTCACAATGCTTCACATGTATATAAATCACTATATTATCAATTATTATACACACATATAATATAAATTAATTAGTAAATAGAATCACCATTATATTTTTATATGATGTATAACAATCAATCATAACCAGTCCGCAAGGTTGAATGAAAGTGATAACAAATCTTACAACAATAAAGCCAATTACTGAAGGCTTTAGTAAATTTATAAGTAGAGATAATAATAATCAACCCTAAGCCATCAACAATTTCAACTCACAGTCAAGGCAACCTTCTTTAACAATAAAGATGGTACCACATTTACTGTTAAAGGAGGTTGCCCTAACTGCAGGGTGAGATTCTTGATAGCTTAAAGTTTGATTGTTATTATTATTACAATTTCAAACTACCACATTAATGATACAATTAAATAAGTAAAATTTTCAATTATTTAAAAATTATTAAACATCAGTTTTCAATATCCATTCACCTTTATATGTAATAGAGATTTTATAATAATTTTTTGAGTTTGCTTGGATATGCATATAAAGGTAGCAACCAATTTCCAAAATTTACAACCATTTTTCAGCATGTATTTAATGATTTTGCCAAACTAATATTGAACTATCCAGCTTTAAATATGTAGAACTTTGTACTTTTTAAAATTGCATATAAATTATCATATAATCATATACTGCCTTTAAATATGAACTGAGGTAAATTTTAATCATTATTTTTACAATAAAAGTATAAAATGAATACTTTGTAAGCATATTTCTATATTCACCATGCTTTTGATAGTAACTTATAAAAATATATATCAAAAATTCTGAATAAACTTAATATCTTATTGCTATTTTTTATTATAAATAATATATTTTACATATAAAAAATATAGCACTAATCCCAAAAGTCAATGGATATATTTAAATAAAAATAAACCAATAATAACCAAAAACTAATTAAATGTATTTACAATATTAATTTTTTTTTTTTTAAAAAAGACATTTTTGTTTGAATAGAATAGAATTTGGTTAAGTTTAATGTACAACTAACAGATATATATATATATATA